>JBAIZL010000001.1:64948770-65078770 GCA_036971475.1 Prosapia bicincta
TGTATATGCGTAGAATATATTTACAATATGAAGAAGTTACCAACATGTTTTATGTCTTTTAAATATGTTTACAACGGAAGAATCCATTATTTACATGCGAAACAATATATTTTTAAGATTTACTATTTCTTTGATTACAATTTTTTGTAAGTTTGCAATTTATTTAATTTGTGTATTGTTTATGATCATAATAATGGTTATATAAATTGTCGTTTGCAGAATCAACTGTTTAGAAAATTACCTTTTCAGTTATATATTTCGCTGTCTAGACGTAATCTTCAGGTTCTTATCAGTGAGAACCATAAACATTTGTATTAGATATCAATTATAAAACAGACGTACAAATATATTTAGAAATTAAAATTTAGCTCACTTATGTGGATACCATCAATGTAGTGAAACGTGTAGCTTTTATTGGGTTTTGCTACATATAGGAATATAACTGAACGCTTGAGTTCTTTTTAGTTTTGCAAATTTAAAATATTTAAAAGTTTTTGAAACTGTCTTGCTAAAATACAATTCCTGTATTTAATCTATTTTGACCAATTTTATTTTTACTGTTTGGTAAAGTGTAACAATTAATAGATTGTTATCTAGAGGTGGAAATTTACCTTATAAACTCAAAATTATTCAAAATGTACACAAAAAATGACAAAACGATTTTATATAAAATTTGAAAGGTTTTGTACAGTTTAGAGCGGCCTTAGTTCTTACCGTAACAGAATACGACGTGATGTTAGGCCTGCTGTAAGGGCGACGGCTCGTATAGAAGTCAGACTCGTACACCATGATTGCTCAGTTGTTCAGTTGCTCGCGCTCGAAGTCGTTTCTTGATGGAGACTGAGCCTCGATACGGCTAGGGTCTGACTGTTTTGGTAGTTCTGTACGTCACAACGCTATTTCCATCCGTGCTCTCACTTCCATTCAGGGAACCAATGCTTCGTTATTGTTAACGTTGTCATCTTTTTGGTAAAAACATGTACAATGCAATAGTTTGTACAATGCACATTGCCGTGCCAAGAGGCGCACGGGTCTGTGATCGCATTGCGTAACAACACGAGTGTAAACACCGAGCCAAACCAGCCTTCCTACTCTAACAACAAAATATAAACTTTATGTTGCTTGTAAATTTAAGAGCACTTCTAATTTATCTTCTTTATTGACTCTATTCTTAAAGAGAATTACTTTCTGAATAAAAAATTTCAAATAAAATGCTATTTCGAAATAGCGTTTTAAAAAAATATATAACTAAATTAGAAACCTGAAGGGTCGGAATTTTTCAAATCAAATATTGCTTACTTTTGTTTCATTGGATAAAAAATTTATTTTATTATTAGTTTTACAATAAAAAATCTCATACCTAATAATAAAATAAACGTATAATAACTAATTAAGTAACTAATTACCTATATTTATAATCCGTTTATTGTAAGTAATGTACTGTCAAAGAGGCATAATTAATAAATAAGTATCACAACAATAATTGATTACTTTTAAAACAAATTATTAAAGAGGAAAAACACAGTATTAAAATATTTTACTTCCGTTAAATAAAATTATAATTATAAGGTGAAAGTATTGATAAAGTAATGTGATAAGTAAAAAGAAATCCATGAAAATTTTAATGCAAGTTATCCAAATTCCAATAGTGAGAATGGATAGTAAAGTCCTAGGCTGGTTTTAAGACAATAGTAGTTCAAGCACAAACAAAACAACACGTACATCGAAATCCGGTGCAGTTCAAACACAAGCACCATAACACGTAGCCTACATCGAAATCCGGTGCAGTTCAAACGAAAACACCACAACACGTACATCGATATCCAGTGCAGTTCAAACACAAATACCACAACACGTAGATCGAATTGTCGTCCAGATGTAATAAAACAACGGTAGTTCAAACACAAACACCAAGAGACATATGTTGAGCTGTGATTTAGGTTTAATAAAATGGCAAATAGTTCAAGGAAAATCACGACTTATGTATGTCGAGCTGTGGTGCAGGTGTAATTTAAGACAGTAGTTTAAGTAGAAACACCTCAAAATGTCAAAATCTTGGTGCTGTTCATGACAAACTGGTTGTTAATTACTTGTTACACTTTTACTATCACTTAAGTCCGAAGAGAAGCATCTCCGCCTCGAGTTTGTTGACATTCACAGTTAAGAATGATTTGAAATTGTTTTTTTTTTATAATTAAACCCATGACTTGAGATTCGGTGTCCAAAATAAGTAAAATTAAAATAAAAAATCCCAATATATTTCCTTCAATGGAATTAATTACAAAGTTTAAGAGCAGTATCTATCCCCCTTATAATAGCCCTTTAAGTTTTTGTAATTACGATTTTTTGCTTTAAAAAAACAACTAACACTACGCCTAATCTGCAACCCCCATAGATTTTAGGCTCCAGCTGCCACTGAGTTTTGGAATTCTTTAACCTTATTATTAATAATTCACATCCCAACAACCCCTTAATTGTCTATGACATAATACATACTTCATTTTTCATGAAGTATATAAATTAAGATACAGTCCTGTGTGGAAAAAGAAGTATCAGTATAGAATATTGTTTACCTGAAATAAAAATCTTAGAATAGCTTTTATAATAATTAGATCAAAACTCACTAAATTTTAAATAGTAAATTGAAATATTATACTTGTACTACAGTTTGTTAACAGTATCGGTAAATATATATTCTTGAAATTTGTAGTCTATTATGTTCGGTGAATCTTAATTAATCACTTTAACATTTGTTAAAGTGGTTAAATTTATACTGTTATTACTGCTCAAAGGGCTCTATCTATTCCACAGTGGTTACTGAAAGTTTTAGGAGCTGTACTAAATTCATTATTGCATTTTAGTTAATGGTTTTTTTTAAATTATCAAAAAAAATAGATGTAAACAACTACTCATTTAATTGAGATTGTTATTAATTTTACTCGGTAACTACACAGAGTGCAAATAAATTGTAACTTTTTTAGTAAAATCTGTAACAAACAGAACTTCATTTAAAAACTGCAATAAAATATATCACCGGAAACAGCTATATTGTTTTTTTAAAAGCAAAAAAAATAACTTTTATACATAAAAGAATTGATATTTTTAGACCATATGAATATTAATGTTTTAATGAAAGAACTCATATTAAAATCTAGTTGGCAATGACAATCAGATATGCATAGCTTACAGTACCGTTCTAATCTAATGTCTAAATATTGAGCCCAGTCCAAAAACATATTTATATCTAAGTAAATACAGTTTAGACAGATGTTATGTAACACCTTTGTCTAACAACTGTTTAATCAAAATACCTGTACCATTCTAAATTTACTCTTTATTATTACTGTACATTAATGAAATATCTATTTACTAAAAATCACTTGAACATATGTTAGTATGTTACACTTGCCTATAGTAGCACTTACTTTTTTTTATTATTGAGGAAAACTGTTTTGGGAGATGTGTTCCATTGTCAACTCAGACCGCAACACAGAAGTTATTGTCTGGTTGACTATGGGACACATCTCCCAAAACGGTTGTAGTTAATAAGAAAAAAAGTAAGCGCTACTATAGGCAAGTGTAACATACTAACATAAGTTCAAGTGTTTTTAGTGAAAAAGTATTAACTCAAGTGAAGTTGAAACCAAATACTGTACTTCTGTTTTTGAATAAGACATTATGAGTTAGTAACTCATCTATCCCATGTAGGCATACTGTTTTTCAATACAAATACAGTCATTTATAGGCTTAAGTTTGTACAAACAGAAAATTTTTAAAAGAAGTAGAATTTTAATAAATATTCAGCTCTTTCACTACAGTATATCATAGCTACACTTCTTGAAAAAGTCTCTGTCCATATTAGTCTTGATTTTGTCTACCTCCCACTGACATTAGTTGATTATAACCAATATGCGATTCTAATTCTAACACGTATGTAATAAAAAAAAAATGTATTTAAAAAGGTTATGTAACTCTTTCTTCTTACATATGTGCAATTTGTAAATACAACCCAACTAAAAATCAACACCTTGTAAACTAATAAATAAGCTACAACACATCTTCTTGGCTAGATGTGCTCTGATAGTTATACAATTCATTATCAGACTCTGTCTTTGCAATTCTAGCAGTATGATAGAGAAGTAAAAATATAAGTTCTAAACACTTTGATGGATTTGCCTCAGTTCCATTACAAATCATATTATGGCCTAAATTTGTTTCTTTTGATACTTGAAAAAGTATGTGAAAGTGTTTTCCTGTCATATGACATTGATAAAAAGGAAATTCTAGCACCTACCAAAGCTGTTTTCTTAGATACCACAACTTTGTCAATTCCCAGTCTACTCTAACATAACTCGCTATGAAACTGGAAAGAAATAAAACTCCTAGAAAGGAAAACACAATATAAAAATGACAGAAACCAACAAATCTTCTATAGGTTTGTTCAGCAAAGTGATCTTACAAGGCACTTTTTACTTTCATTAAAACCAGATTTGGAAAACAAGACCGCATCGCAATTGTGTACATTCAAAGAATAATTATAAAACTATTAACTATTATTCATCAATGATGTCTGGTACTTAGTTCTCATCAGTGCCATTACCACCAACAGTTTTATTACATAATAACTATAACACAAATTACACTGAACAAATAATCCTAAATACAGTACAACCTCTCCTTACAGGCACAATTTTTGTACTCCTTTCTTTTAAGGGCAAATTTTCAATCCCAATTTCCTTGCAATGGGATCTTTTAATAAATTCCTTTCAATAATGTACATTCTTAAATACAAACTCTACATTCACTATTATCAGTTATCAAATAAAAATAGATTTCTTGCCATGTACTTAAAATTTTATGTTGAGAATGAAAAATGCACCATCTGCTAGGTTTCTGGTAGGTATCATATATCTTGTACACAGTATTGTAGAGTAACTATCTTTTTGTTATGCATTTCAATTATGCAAATTCCAAGAGCCTTAGAATATGCTTAGTATTTTGTTTTCAGTCTATTTTACACTGCCACAACAGCTTCAATGATGATGATGATGATGATTTCAGCAGTATAGAGATGTGTATCATTCATGAACTTACAGCTACCCAAATTAATAGTGGCTGCCAAACTAGTGCCAGCAGCTGCCCAACGTCCTGTGGATGTTAGAATGTTCAGGCTATTGTGTGATTCCAGCTTTTCACAAATGCAGCTGTTCCTTGTATCAATTTCTAGAGCAGTACTAGTGATCTTTTTTTGTAGCTGGTTTCAGTCTGTTTTCATTGTTCAGTTAAATCATTGCCCTGCCTATGCCCCTGGGTTTAAGTAATCATCAGTCAGAGTGTTAAAACCGAAAATTTTTATAACTATTTAAACTTTCCATGTATTTTACTTTACAATAAATGTCTTTAAATTTCAATCAAAGATTGATACTTCATTCATTGCCTCATATCGTTTTTACAGATAATAATTTAAAGCCTTATTATTTTACCGCTGCTATTTATCTCCCTGAATAGTGGACTACTCCAAACAACAAACAATTTGTTGAAATACAGACAACGTCCACTAATTGGATGTTTAATGTATTGATGTAAAATAGATACGAGTACTTTTGCTCATTATCCTATACATTTATACAAAATATATCTAGCTTTACTAGTCTGTTTACTTGGAATTTTGTAAAGAGGGCTCTTACTATAGAGGAATATTTACTTCGTTACATATTCATTTTAATATAAATGTTCGGCTAAAAATATCCTTTTTTATAAGATATTAAACTATGTAACTTCAAAGTATTCTATACCCTGACATTCACAATCACCCAGTAAATTTTTACAGAATCTATTTGTCATTTTAAAAATTTAATTTACCAGCAAAGTTATTTTTAAAATATACATAGTTTAGAGTAAAAATTATAAATATATTGTATATTCACACTATATAAAAATAGAAAGCAGAAAATTAAATTTCTAGAACTACAATTTATTGATAAACAGTTTAACAAACACTTTATTGAACTCTTTTAAAAATGTTCAGTAATAAACAATTATACTTTATCGTTTATTAAATAATCATTTATTGTTAATTAGCTAAATAATTATTGCTTACAGAACCAATTTTAATTACAATATGTTATATACCTAATCCGTCAACTGACCCAAGTAGCTTATTAAAATACCAAAAGCTATAGAAAGAAAATTTATTTAATAGTTACTTGGACCAATTGCTAATTAGAAATGTAAGCAGTTAGTTGTCAAATAAAGATTATTTTCTGAATCTATTTAGGATAATATATTTGTAATTATTCTGCTATTATGATGATTAAATGGTTATCCTAATATTGTTGTGTAATAAGTTCCCGACAACATTACTCACATAACTGCAATGTTAAGAATGAAAGATTAAGGTGCTCTGAACTATATTTAGATTCATGCTGTCATTAGAACTAAACCTGCAACCAATCTATGTGGGAAGGTTGCATTAATACTGAATGATACATCCTCCTTTTATACTACAATTAACATCATGATTTATCGAATGAGATTTAATTATTCACTCACCAGATATCCATTTCAACAGAAGATCAAATTTCATTTAAAACCTACATTAAACAATGTATTTAAATCAGAAGCGGATACAAAATGCATATAAAGGAAATTATAGTCCTAATAAAGAATGCTAGAAAATAACTTCTTGAATTGTAAAAATAATAAAAAATCACATCTACAAGTACATACAATGAAAGAGACTACCTTCAAGTGTTTTAATGTTAGTAAACCTCAATATAGGATCAACTGATGTCAAGATAATATTCCGATTCTCGCCAGGTACTCACCAACATCTCCACAACGATTTTTACAATTTTAAACAATAGTTTATGATACTCAAGAGACATTTTACAAACAATCATTTAAATTTTAATATTTAAGGGGTTGTTGCAAGGCATCGCCAGTCAACATTTTACCACTTAATGGTATTATTCTATCACAGTGAGTCACAGTAGTACTGGATGATAATACTGTTTTAAGGTGGAATATTGATTAAGATATTACTTGTCTGTTCCACAAATACTTTGTATTAATTATTTTATGTTTTGGGGTATGCTTCTCATTGTTTTTATCTAACAAGCATATGAGAAAACGTAATTTTGAACTATGATAAAAATTATCAGCTAAAATTAAAATTTGCAGTTTTAAATAAAGCTATTATATTTTTTCTTTGTGTGAAGTAATTGTAACAATATTAAAATAAAACTTGATGGAATAAAAAAATTAAGCCCCCTAATTTCATTATAAAAGTAATCTTATGAAGATGCTCCTCATCCTTGGCTTTATGCCAGTACTGTAGAGTTTAAAGATGCCTAACCTAAATAAAATTACTCAAATTCTAGACAGATTTAGGTTAACAGTTTCACACCTAATTAAGTGAAACAATCTCCACTTTCACACAGCTATTTTCTACTTCCAACAGATTTAAACTTTTTTGTTTATTAGATAATAATTTTATAAAGAGCTTTAAATAAAACCTTGCCTTATATTTAACACTTCTTTAGAAGAAGATAAATAGCATTACAAAGCTCTATTATTACTTCAGTTACTTATTATTTTCTATGATGATCAGTTAACATTGTAAGTAGGATAATATTAGATTAAGACAACAGTTAAATTATAAAGAGTTTATTCTGTTTGTTTTATCAATAAAATTAGATAGTAATTTATGAAATATTGTTATTTAAATAGTAAACTCGTAGTAAATTAAAGTTCAATTTATAAAAGTAATTTAGTGAGTCTTTGTTAAATTCGGAAAACCTTTCATTAATGTTTAATCTAATCAAAATACAGATTTTGCACCCAGCAATAAATTTGTTTAATAGTAACATTTTATAGTATGGTAATAATAAATTTAATTTAATAAATAAATTTATTGCAGTTCTTAACATAAGCTAGGCCATGTAGCTGTAGCACAATGCGTGGTAGTTTTATGTTATAGTTGTCACCCAGTTAAACTCATTATATGTGTGTCTGTAAATATTATTTTTCAATTATTTGCTGTAACTGAACCGAAATAAGAAAGATATTAAAAAATATGTATATGTGAAAAAACCTACCTGAACCAAGTGCATCCATCATTCAATTGGGTGAATTCAGACTAATTACTTAATTAATCATTTTTAACAGAAATAAACTTTATTTTTATTAGTCCATCCAAATGGCAAAAAATGTGGATTTTAATTTGAACCATATATATATATATATATATATATATATATATATATATATACAATAATACCCCGTACTTACGCGATAGGTGGAACCAAACGATAACGTGTAAGTCAAATTCGCGTAAGCCGGGGTATAATTTTACATACAATCAGATAGGAATCATATTTAATTGGGACCAAAGACTATATAAACTAATAATTTAGAAGAAATATGTGTAAGTATTAACATCTTAAATACATAATACAACAAAAAATTACATATAGGTACATACATATTGCAAAGAAGTATGTAAAAAGAAATTATTTTGATATAGAAGGCTACATAAAATCTAATAAATTCGTTTGAACAATTGAAGATTTTTTTTCTCAAGCAGAATTTCCTCATAAGTTGCTAATTTTTTTGTTTTATGGCAGAAATCCACTCATCATTGGAGTCTATGATTTCCAAAACTTGCTCAATTAAACTAAGGCCTTCTGTCAATTTTCTAACCATCATTTCATTCTACGTCAACTGGGTCTACAAAATCTGTGTTTTTAAAGTCTTGCTCTTGCTCACGCATTTCTATGAGCTCATCAATTAATTGTCAGCTCCTGGTCATGTAAATCTAGCAAATCTTGAACATCATCATTATCCACTTCTAAATTGAGTTGTCTGACAAAACCGACAACTTCTTCAATCACATCAGCAATTTCATCAGACTGTGACACTGATTCCACTTGAGTTCAATTTTATTCCAAGACTGTCCAATGATTCTCAAAGCATCTAAAACATTGAATTGTTTCCAAAAATCTTCACTAGAGAGCTCGTTTTTCTGTCTCATAGTTTCATGCAGATGCGCAAAAGATCTTCTTGTGTGATAAGCTTTAAATGTTTTGATGACTCCCTGATCCATCGGTTGAAGCAAATTATTTGTGTTTGGTGGCAAAAATATCACTTTCACATGTGTATCGAAATTAGCCAAAGTAGTAGGAGGATGGCCAGGTGCATTGTTAATTAATAAAAAATACTTTAAAAGGAATTTGTTTAGACCAACAACAACGTTTGACTTGAGATATGAAATGATGACCAAACCAGTTCCCAAAAAAAAAAACTCTCACCCAAGCCTTCCGATTCGACTTCCAAATCATGTGCAAGCTAGCTTTAGAAATAATGTAATGTCTTTGGATTTTCTGAGCGATAAACTATGAGAGATTGCAATTTACAGTGAACAGCTGTATTTGTGCCAAATATCTCTGTCAATCGGTCTTTGGCGGCCTTAAAACCTGAAAACATTTTTTCTTTCATGAAGTTCTCATAAGCATTTTCTTCCAGAACAGGCCAGTTTCTGCATATCTCGAACAGTATGATTTAAAATGGCGGAACATGGGAATCGCGTAAGACGAGGTAGCGTAAGTCGAGGTATTACTGTATATATATATATTCGTATATGTATATACTCGTATATATATATATATATATATATATATTCGTATATGTATATACTCGTATATAAATTAATGAGGTAATATTAAATAATTAATTATTATTTATTATTAATTAGTGAAATAATATTATTTAATTAAGGTAAAATTATTGCATTTAGTGGTGGAAAAATTGTTTACAATTAACAATAATACCTTTATAAAGTCAGTGCAACGGAAAAATAATGGACAACGTGAAATATATATATATATATATATATATATATATATATATATTATAATAAAGATGATTATTTTTCTTGGTTTGTTATAATTATTAAATAACTTCAAAAAGTTCATAATCAAGATATATTTTATTCAGCATTTACAATTATGCTGAAGCTTTTCGCCGGATTATAGTTCCAGCATTCTCAAAGACTACTAACATGGTTTGTCTTATATATATATATCGCAATACGTATTCTTGTGTATTAATGAAGAACTAAGTCAAAATACAAAAACAAGAATATAATTGAATTTACAATTCAAAGCTTTTCGTTGGCTAACAGTACCAACATCATCAGGAATATTGATATATTCCTATATATATATATATATATATATATATAGTTGACAGGTAACTTCATTCTTGGCCAGAAAAAAATAATATTGCAATTTTTGTTTGTACATCTTGAGGCTTTTTAAAAAAAATTTCTTATTGATATACCCTGACAACAAATCACTACTTATTGATATTTTTCATCAGACGGTGAACAATAATCTTGTGTGAAATGCATTTACTGAAAAATATCAGTAAGTAGGGGGTTTTCACGAATTAATCTCAATAAGAACAAAATAATATAATTTGACTTGTAGTTCATCATCATGCAATCCTTTAATGGAATGCCAAATTGGATGAGAATATGTTCGAATGAATGTGGTAAAAAGATAAATTTTTATTCATTTTTTATCTAGGCATAATAAATTTTTTACACTTGCTTGGTAATACAATACTTAATAATACTTTTTTATTACTCAATAATACAATTATACACACAACAATGCTACTATGCAAGATATAATCGATAACTAAATTAACAAGGTTAAATATTAAATCACAATTTAATAACTCTATTAAGATTAAACCTTTATTTACATTCTCATGACCATATCATCTTGTAGTGCGTTTGAAATCGATTAAAATTTATTAGAGTCAATTTACGCAAGCAGTTTATGATATGAATCTTCAGGTACCATTGAAACTATTACGTTTATCAAAGTGCTAAATTAATTTACAATTGATTGAATACTAGCCAATAAATTACTTTAACTAAGTTATTATGGTGTCATGTATTTATAGTTACAAGATGCAAGAGATGTAAATTTAATTACTTTAAATAAATAAAATTTCATGAGACATGGTTCCGTGTCAGATCAATCTGGTGGCTTGTTAGATTCAGCTTGTTTTAAGATAATAAAATATTACCAGCTAAAAGAATCAAGTTAGGTTCTGCGGAGTGTCCTAAATGGTTGATTTCCTTAGGTTGTTTTATTATTTAATTATACTTTAGTCAGAGAATTCAAGAAGATTAGAACAAGCAACTTTAAAATTAATATGTGCCAAATGTTTTTTTTTAAACTAGTACTTAATAATTTTTATTTTACTGTTATACTTTGTGATGATAATGACATGGTCAAGTTAGTATTGTACTACATCTCTTAAAGTGTACTTTATGAACATTATATAGAAAACCTTTTTTTAAATAAGGAACTAAAATCTAATTTTTACATGTACAATTTGTGTTATTTTTTATAAATTTTAAAGAATTTGGCACATTAAAATTAGTTGTCCTCTACCTTAAATTATTTTTTACAAAACAAAAATAGAATAAAACAATATTTGAATTAAATCTGAATTATATTACATAAAACCTATTTTTTATAAATTATTTATAATGAAGATCTTTCTGTAAGAGCTGGTTTGTACGCATTATCAAAATTAGGAATATGGCTACGGCATTTTGAAGGCCCTAAGCAATTACAAGAACAGACTGAGACTTGATCTTCATCCTCTTCATTTGTGCCAGACTGACAATGACCTGCTAGTAGTTTACCATTTAGAGCAAGCACTTCTCCGTCAACAGTTAAAACTTGCTGAGAAGCTCCTTGAAGTTCATTGTCATCTCTACGGACATCTTCTGCATTCCTTTAACAAAGAGGTACAATATTATTTAAAATGCAGTTTTTTATGGCAATATATATCATAACATCTTTTACAAATGTGCCAAGGATAAATGTACGAGGTCCATAAATTTATAAAATAAAAACTGAGATTACAGCTAAGTAATATCCAAATTATAAGTAATTTGTATGCATTAATTAGTTAGTTAATTATAGGTATTTCCAGCTTAGCTGGCATAGCCTTGATGTGGTACTATAGGGGGGGGGGACAGATGTTAACCAAAGACCATTCTGCAAACATTTCCGACGACTCACAATGTTGACGTCCCAATCAATATAATAGGTTTACAGGTTTAACAAACTTTTTAATGGATATAAACATATATCATTTATACCATTTCATATTTCATCTACTTAAGTGCTTTCACGACAGTCGCGAGGGCAATTGACGCAACTCGCATGATGGCTTACAATGTTTTACTTAGGCTAGTACAGATAGGTCAAGTGCCAGCTGAGCTGGAAATACCTATAATAGTAATATTTATAAGATAGTTGTGTTTCAGTACTGTGTTTTGCTTCATTCATTTTAAGTTATGTTCTGGTGAAGTTTCAGGTATCTATAACTGGTGCTGCAAAGATTGCTGTTTCGACTATTGGAAAATGCATGTGAAGTATTGCATCAAAATAGATTTTGAAATAATTTCATCTGTTTTCTCAGTGAGAATTTTACTAGATGTTTGATATAAGGCAATTACTGAATAACTATGGTTTATAAGTGCAAAAATAAAGTGTATAATCGGTTTATGAGAATGTATTATATAGGAGTTTTGGCATAAAAATTTGTTTTATTCAGGTCAACTACAAAGTGATGAAATGATATATTGTTATTTGTTTGGCTTTAAGTTCCATTTAGTTTACTATGAGATCTATCAAAAAGAAACGTAATCTCATTTTCTAAAATGCCATTATCAATCAGTTATCACAATATACATTCCTGTTTTGATTTCTTTTAACATCTAAACTTTTAAACTCTAAACCTATAGATCTTTTAAATTTTGTTCAGCACCAACTTATTACTATTTATTTCAACATCTTTTGAAATATTTTTAAGATTATGACTAAGAAAGAACAAAATTTACTATACTTTAGAAAAACAATGATTAGGGGTTTTCTGTAATATCTTGTACTTATATTTGCCTTTATAACAGTGATAACCTAAGTTCAAAAAAAATTGTTTCAGAAGTAGAAATAATTATTGTTATTTCCTGTTTTATCTTCATGTTTTGTAAGGTCTTGTTATCCAGTTATTCCATGAACAGTTTTATAAGCACTTGTTTAGTGTGACATTTAGAACAATTATATTTAAAATAAATTTTTTACAAAAATTCTAAACTGATCTATTTAACTATTTTCAACTAAAAGGAAATTCAAAAATGTTTCAACTTTAACGTGTTTTAAAATTAACATAGCAGTAATTCTATATCTAACTCTTCAAACTAATACTTACATAGTCATAAATCGTAGGACAAGTAAGTTAATACTGGCAGCTACTACAGCAAGTCCAAATAAAATGAAAACTAAGCTCAGAGCTACATATCCTGGTTTGTTAATTAAAGCTTGGTCATTCTAAAACATTTTTTTAAAATCAAAATTAACAATAATCAACATTCAGAAGTAATTTAAATGTGTGAAGAGAAAAATGTATCTTATACTAAGAAAGTCATAATAATAATAATTTGCCATTCCTCACATTTCCTCAGCTACACACAGAATACCTACAACACCTACTTGTAACAAAGGTACACACACAAGACTCACATCTCCTTATTCAAAACACTATCTTCTCTAATAATATTTAAGAGGGTAGAAATTACTTTACTTTCTCCAGTGTCTGTCCTTAGCATCTCAACCATTTGTAGCTGTATAGACAAGTAGAATATTAACTGTTAAATAAATACAGAAACATTTAAATCTTTCATGCTCATCAAGTACAAGATAAATATTGACTTGGATTGTGTAGCTCATTACGTTCAGTGAAACTTGATTAATAACTTTACATTAGTTTATGACTATCTGAACTTTAATTTTGTGTAAATTTGTAAAAACTTACTGAGGCAGAATGTTTTCAATCCCTCCATGGCGATCTTCATCAGAAGGTAAAGTTAGTAGATAAATATTGTATATAAATGGTTTTCATTAATTAAGGCTGTAGAATACAGAAGGTACTGATAGGAGGTTAGTAGACGGACACCTCTCTTTGACTTTGGTAGAGAGAAGTTCTATTTCAAGTAGGAGATTCTACCCACATCAGCCTTGACTTTCATAATATACATATTCTTTATGTTCATTGTTTTATCCTATCTTTATTTCACCTATCTTTTTTTCCACACATCCAGACATCATATCTCTATGACCCTAATAACAAGTCAGTCTATTTTGGATATGTGTGACACGGTATATCAATGGGAAGGGGCCAAGAGGGCCTGGGCTCCCACTTGGCCATCTCTATAAAAAAAAAAAATTACGCATGTCGTCCTTCATTGCATACATATAGTGTGCATACGCTGTACAAAAATTTAACTACCAATAAATAAGTGTTGTTAATACATTTTTTTAGTTTAATTTGTGGCTGAAGTATTACGATCATTAGTTAGTTAGCAAATTAACATGTTAATAATATTTAAATGTATCAACAATAAAAAGCTTCAGGAATATCCCTTCAAAATACCCAATGTTTTGTTTGCACCCTAATGTAAAATAAAGTATGCATTGATTTTTAACCGATTTGGGGGAATAATACAACTGAGTTAATGCCCCTCTCCCAATTGTTGATGTCCTTTGCTCCCCTTAACGAAATTCTGGATGAGCCGCTGGTGCATATGAGACATAATTGTTCCCCGTATCTCAGAGCAAGGAGGTTTAAGTCTGGGTTGAAAAGAGTATTGCATTTGGAACAGGATCATCATACTGAGAGTTGGCACTAGCTGCATTGTAACATTAATAATGTTCTGTTATTGCCTTATCCCTTAAGACCAATTTGGTAAGCACAACTTTAGTAATAATCTCTTTATTTAAGTAATACAAGTAGTCTAGTGCATTGTAACTAGCTCTATTCTTACTGTTAAATTGACAATGTTTTAGTAAAATCAGGATATGGAATAAAACTCATTGACAAAGGTCATTGTGATTAAAACCTCTTGAAGGGCCTATATTTAACAATCTAAAATTTACTTTCTTATCTGCTAATTCACTATCAAATCTCAATTAGTCTTTTCTAAAGCCCTATCTTTTTAATTCTAATAAAAAGTACTTTATTACCACATTTTTATTAATTATGTTTCAGTCATATCTGTGTGTCTGTCATGGTGGAATTTTGCAATAGAGTTTAATCTAACTTTTCAATGACCTAGAGACTTGAAATTTTAAACATAGTTCAAAACTGGAGGGCAATGCAATATCCATTTGGTTTCTTGTATGTACATATATTTGAACAAAAGTTGTTTAAGCAAATCAAAATTGACCAATGAGTTAGAAAGTTGAAGTTTTAAACATGGGTCGGGAACGTATAACAATGCAATATTCACTCGGTTTCTTGTCAGTAAAGCTGTTTAAATAATATTTGTTACACAAACTAAAATTAACTGATGAGCTACAGACTTGAAACGTTGAAACTTCACTTATATCAGGCCACTTTCTGGGAGTCTCCCTATGAAAATTCAGTGGGGGAAATGTGGGGCAAAACCTATAGATAGTATTATAAGGAATTGTTCAGTAAATGTGATAGACGCTTTCCCCACTAAATTTTCACAGGATCATTAAAAATTTACACTCCCAGAAATTCCAAATCATTTTACACTTTTTAGTTAGTTTAAAAATATGGTAGTAAGAATGTTTTTTTCTTCAAATTATTATTTTTAAAAAATAATTAACCATTCCTTTAAAAATAATTATTAGGCACCAAAATATAATTTTAAAAAGTTGTATGTGGTTTTAACTTTTCAGTAAGAAAGCCAGGTTTTAAGGATACAGATAGTGCTTCAATTGGTTTTATAATTATATTTAGGAAATAAAAGTTAAGAAACCATACAATTTATTTGTTGTTTGACCTTATTTAGTTCTTGTGTATAATGGGACCTAGCCAACCATTTAGCATCTAAATCTATCCATTTATTTGCATCTAAATCTATCAGGCCAGATGATTTTAAACAAACTTTAAGATGGACTTTGTATATTTAACTGTTTATTGGTGGTTTTTAAAAAACGTTTCTTAATTATTTTATCAGTTAAAACACTTTCATCTAGAAGAAACATTTGCTTAAGAAAGAATAATTTAAATTTAGACATAAAAATACTATATTTATTTTGTTTGTTTCTTTTGTTATTTGGAAGAAAGCAGATAATTTGACATGATAATTATAATACATGAAGATTACTTGACATCTAGTCAATAATATATAGGGTTAAAGATAAGGGTATGAGGAATGATTATATGCGCTTGATTGGGTAATTCAAATATATCTGCAATTGAGTTCCTACTCTTTCTTCAAGTTATAGTAAAAGTAAAGGAATTCAGATGGAATATAAGTATAATTAAGTGATTGTTGTTCTCTTACTTGAAGAAATCTTTCTCTCTGATGTATACCATGGCTATATTTTTTGTTCTGTTGTTTGACTGGAGTATTAAGAGGGACGCTTAACCTCTCTGAGTAGATATGACTAGTTACATCCTCTGTGAGTTATGTACATAGAGACAGCAATAAAATCTGACAGTTTTAATACAAAAAGCCCTAATATTTGTTATCATGGCTGCATTTTTCTTATTCAATACAAAGCACAATAAATATTAAATAATGAAACCCTTAATGAAAAACACAAATTAAAACTTAAGGATTTGAAAATTACAATGTGTAAATTGTCACTATTTTTTAATATACATACTTTTAGTCTTGTATTGAGATTGTCGAACACGTCTTCCAATATCATTCAACTCCTTCTATTAGCTCCTGATATATATCTTGTACAAAACTTTAATTGTTAGTAAAATATTTTTTTATTAATCCAATCACGTACAAATACTTTTTTTTCACCTATAGTGGATGACAATTGATGTTGACACAGTTTTTTCAAATATTTATTCAATAATTAAATTATAAAATTTTGGTGGGTTTAAGTCGGATTCAAACTGAGTATCTTAATGTTTGAAGTCTAGCAATTTGGCAATGAGCCAAATTTCCCATAACTAGAAATATACTTCTCAAAAACATATGTTTATTTTGCCCCCCTCTTGTTTTCGTCGAAACCTCCATTGCACAACTTTAAATTGTTGCCATGGTTACCACACAATATCATAAATAATGTTCTAGGATTAAACATGAATAAAAAGAATAAAATAAACAAATAAACTGGACTAACTGTATCGAACCTTGCTTCACAAACAGACTATAAGAAAGAAAAGTGAAAAGAAACTACAACATAATACAAGCAACAAACATAAAAGCATATAAATAGTACCAAACAAAAATATAGTCCAACATCATACATAGAAAATAAAACGAAAAATTCCAAGGAAATTCGCTTTCTATTTAGCCACATAAAATTGTTATTGTGATAAATGTATATACATATTTATAATAATTCTAATTATAAAATAAAAAGAAACCTAAATAATATTTTTCTTTATTAATTTAAGTAGGAATTTACTTTTAAAGCAAATTTTATAATACTTGTTTTTAGGTAGAACACTTACTTAGGGTCTTCCAGTTGTCTTGAGGTTTGGGGTTTCTGTATGTAAACATTTGATTTAAGGTACCCAGTGATATCAGGACAATATTCTGCTGAAGCAATATCATTATTACATGAAATAATGCAACTTTGAAACTTCATCCTCAAACATTCCACACAACATTGACTGTGTGGGAAGTTATTCCATCTTATTTAAACCAAAATTTTGCATAGCTAGTTATTTTCTTTTACAGTCATTATTCAAAAAATTATTAACATTCTCAAATAACACTTTTTGTTGCCTATAACCGTCTGTGCCATCTTTCTCAAAATAGCACAGTAGCATATACTTTGGTTACTCCACTCTAGCTGTAAGAATGCACTATGGAGAATGCATTTGTGTAGCTCCTGAGGGTTTGAATCTGACCAAAACAAGAGTTTGTTTAGAAAGTACCCTTCCAAATGAAAATGAGCCTTGTCACTGATTAGATGAGTTTTGTCATCAACAATTAAGTCAATAATTTAACTTGAAAATATCATGAAATTTGTTTTTTTATGAGGCTGAAGTTTTTTAAAATGGCAATTTTATACAGATGAAAGTGTAAATCATTGTGCAATATTCATCTCAAAGTATGATGACAAATTTGAAGAGCAGCAACTTGTCTAATGGCAGGTCAATATGGGATAACTAGAACAGGTTGTCTCACTTGATCATTGTAGTAGAATGTTCTGGTTGACCATATTTTACACCTAGTCTCAAGTTTTAATTGCCATTACCTGTACATGTGGTTAAATCTCATCATTTAACATGCCCATAATTTAATAACAGGCAGAGGTTTAGCAGTTATTCAAACAGAAATAAATATTACTTTATATGATTTAAAGTTTATGTTTTTTTGTATTTTTCTTGTAAACAGTTTGTAGTGGAATCCTGTTATTTTAAAAACGTCAATAAATTAATTGTTCAATTCAGTCTCTCTGAAAATATATATGAGTTTTAGAAGAGATATAAATCCTTTTTTAAAAATATTTATATAAACAAATGAATGTTGTATTAAATGGTATGACAACAATATTAAATGTTAACAACAACTATACAGTATTTAGAAAAATAAAGATAGTCATAATTACTAAAAAAACGGATTTATCTTTGTAGTTAACAGACAAATTATATTAACAAACTTATTAACGTTAATTATGAATTCTAGATACTAACAAAACTGTGAAAAATATTAAACCTAATAAAATGAACTAAAAATGTAAAAATATAAAATAATTTTCCACACCTGAAGGGCTACGTAATCGCCAAATCCTATTGTTGTAAGAGTAACAAAGCAGTAGTAAAAACTGTCGAAGTAGCTCCAGCCTTCATACCTAGAGAAAACAGCAGCTCCAGTAGTAATTATAACAGAAGACAACATTCCAGTAGCCATCATGAGATTTATTTCAGTAGCCTCTGTATGTTTACAGTGAAGATATTTCTTTGCTCTTTGTATTACAACTGAAGCAAATTTGTTAAGACGTTCTCCTATACTTTGGAACATTACTAGGCCGAGTGGGATTCCCACCATTGCATAAGCCATACAAAATGCTTTACCTCCAATAGTAACAGGAGTCGAATGACCATAACCTAAATAATGTAAAAAATAATTTCTGATTACATTAAATCAAAAGATAGTCAAATTAAAATTGCCCCTAATGGTGTTTAATAATGTTTTCAACTTATAAGTGAGTTATTAGTGCTACTTATAGAATACAAATATTTAAATTAAAGAAATACTTATCAAATATTTAAATATTTTCTCAAGTATACTTTATTTTTTTTTAAGGATTTTGAAACATGGTTACTAATGGTATGAAATTTCCATCCAAAAATATATTTTTAGTTTTTAGTATTTAAAAGTTTGAACAAGCAAAAATTTACTTATAAACTTATTTGAAATATATAATGATTTAATTTCTTGAATTTAAGTTATAAAATTTTACTCTTTTAAAAATGTAAACATTCGACTATTCTTATGATTATAGATTTGATTTAAACTATTGAATAAAGGGAAGTTCTTAATATATGTTCTATACTATATTTATGCATTGTGCAATCAATACTTAGAGAAGTTCAATCAGTATTTATGTTATGTGTCACATAATGTGTTTTCTAAAACATTTTAGTAAGTTAGTGATATCAATCAGATCTTTAATAAAAAACATGATTTTTAAATAAATGTGGGCTATAGATAAAATTTTAACAATAAGAACAAATATACAAATAGTTATTATTAATATCCTGTGCCCAAACTTTTATAATTACAACAACTTCCGGTTACTGACGCTCCGTTGTACTGAACAACTTATTGGCGTAATTTGACATTGGGGGAGCATATTAACAATTATAAAACAATTTGATACTAATATAACATTGTTTTCTCATAAAGTATGGAAGTAATGGACATATGAAATTAATAATACGGTGACAATAAACAAACAATTTTAATTATTAGAAGTACAATAACTTTTTTATTATATGTAGAGTGAATTCTGCTTAGCAGACTTTGGGTTTGTTTTGCCTTCCATATCACAAATATCAACATTTCAAATATTGTAATTTCATTAAATTTGCCTTTAAAATTAGTTACACTTACCTATCATGGCAAGAACAACAGTTGCAAAATAAAAAGCACCAGCAAATTTCCATTGCGGCCCAGCTTTATGAGGTTTATTCTCAATTATTACAATCTCTATCATTCTGTAGTCTTCTTGAGAAATGTTATATTTTCTGAGCAAATTATCACGTAGGTCTAAAAAATAAATATCAAAATAAATTAGGTTTAAAAATATGTACATTTTATGATTTCACATTGACTACAAACCAGTCAAATTCAGATAGGGTTTCCCACTGATAATGCCATTAAATTATCTCTCTTTAGTCTGAGTTGTAACTCATGAAGATAAACGATCTATTTTTTAGTTCACTTTTGGCAATGTATAAGAAACTTAGTTGTGGAGTAGTTTTCAGAACCGAGTGTTTATGTGTCCTACACAGGATATTATTATCTTATTAGTATTTTTATCACAAAAAAAGTTATAGTGTGGATGTAGCATGGAAACGCTTGACACAATGATAAAAAAATGTAGGGTTTCTCATATAAATGATCATTTTAAATGCATTTTCATCTGTTCTGCTTGCCCTGAAGAATCAGTATTTTGTGCTATAAAGTTTTTGATAAACACCATAGTTGAAAAATATAAATAAGTAAAGTAAATATAAATAAGTAAGTATTATAGTGGTGTGGGTGTATTTTGTGAGTATTTAGGAGTTATGATGTCTAAAAGTGTGTGTGAGTTGAAATTTAATTGTATATTGAGTATGTGTGTTGGGTGTAGTTTGAAGTGTCTGTATATTTCGTATTGTTCGGTTGTGTAGCGTTGGTTATTTCAGTGTTTTTATGAAGATTTTGTAGGTTAGATGTTATGTCTATGTAGTCATGTTTTGTGAAGTTAAGATGATTGGCGAAGTTTGATTGGTAGTTATTATTTGTTAGTGCTTTTATATGTTCCTGGTAACGTATGTAGAAGGACCTCCCTGTCTGGCCTATGTATGTGGCCCTAACTGGGGCAAAAACTGCAAGTTAGTTTGTAAACTCCAGTGGTGTTGTAAATGTCGTCGATTTTATTGTTGGGTTTAAATTGTTTATTGAAAGTGTTGTGTGTGGAGTAAGCTATTTTGTACAATCTAACCAACACACTACGAAAATACAATATTACAAAATATACAGACACTTCAAACTATGCCCTACACACATACTCAATACACAATTACATTACAACACACACTTTTTGACATCATAACTCCTAATACTCAAAAAATACACCCACACCATCATAATATCCCACCCCCACCCCAATACCTAACCTATCAGTTACGGTCTGAGTTGACAATGGGACACATCTCCCGAAACGGCCGTCCTCAACAAATATAACTAAGTGCTACTATAGGCAAGTTTGTAAACATTTACAAGTACTTATTACACTTTTGATATTACTTGCAACCAGACTTTTTGTAATTAAGAAGTACTTAACAACCAGCTCGTCATGAACAACAACAAGATTTCGATATTTAGGTCAAGTGTTAGGTCAACCTAACACTTTCATTGTCACTTTTGGTTTCAGCAAGTCAACGTTGTATTTATTAACGCTAAGTTTTAAAAAATTTACAAAATTTAAAGTTCGTATATTCATACATTATTGTTTATGTGATTAATAAGATTCACCAAACGTAATGGACTACAAAATTCAAGAATTGGACACAATCCAGGTGAACTAAAAATATTCAAAAAAAAATATTGTGCCATCTTACAGTTCTGCTACTTGACTGGTAACAGTGGGGATGTGTGTGTGTGAAAGGTAGACGGTAGCTCAAGTTATAAAGTACTAAATACTAAAGTACTCAAGTAATAACCCAAAATAGCACAAAAAATTTACCCCTGGATTACAATAGCAATCCGCGCAACCACTGCAGTGTGAATATAAATATGTTAATACACATGACAGAATCACAATATTAAGTGCCAAAGTGAGAGAAAATTTCCTTGCAATTTTCCATTTTTCTTTCTGTACAGTATATGGTGTTGGACTATTATTTTTCTTAGCTACTAATTATTCATTTTTTTAGTAATTTATGATGCTGATAGTGATCTATAATTTCTAATTCTATCAATATCTTCTATTGCTTAATTATTATAAGGAACCATTCTCTTATAATTGCATATACATTTTTAAGTAATAGATATATATCAATGGAAAAGTTGGCTCAGTGTCAAAGTCCTAGATTTCAAACATGTAATTACTCAGTTTGAGTTCTACTGAAACATTAGCTTTTTTAGATGAAATAACTATATTGCATACTTTTCCCCTTTTGTGAAAAGGTTTTCTCCATATAACGCCATAATTAATTAATTATTAAATTAAATATTAAATTAATGAATTCATATTTGAAAAAAAACTGTATTAACATTAAGTGTCATCCTCTACAGGTTGCAAAAAATGTATTTCAACTTAATTGGATGAATAAAAACATAGTTTATTAACGATTGAAAATTTTTACAAGATATATATATATATATATATATATATATATATATATATATATATATATATGTATATATGTATATATATATATCGGCGAAAAGCTTTGAATAAATATATTCATTAAAAGTATTCTTGTTTATGAACTATTTTTAATTTATTATATATATATATATATATATATATATATATATATATATATATATATATATATATATATATATATATATTAAGAGAGTGTGAGCTAATAGAATGAATACGACAATTTTTTTCATAAACCATTAATAAGTTATCTTATTAAAGCACACAAAGCTCTTTACTCACATATACTTATATAATTCTTTCTCTTTACATGTTTCGGCAACACAAATTGGTTTTCTCATTTAAAAATTCACTGTCAATGAAAATCAGTTACATCATTTATTTACATTTTAAACTCTTACTTTCATTTATTGTGGATGATTTACACTAATGAATGCAACTTATAGCATTGCCAAAACAAGTATCTCTAAAAAATTACCCTGTTATGATTAGTGAACTGTGTGTGCTTTCATATGATTAATTCTTAACTAATGAGTAGTCTTAGTAAGAAATTGAGTCTTAATAAGAACTATATGAGTAGTTCTTAACTAATCTCTCCAAATTATTTTTGACTCAGATATAAAATTATTTGTCATAAGATAATTCATATGTATTATCATAGAATGCTATGGAAATAACATCCTAGCCAGATCATGTCCCCAAATGAGGTTAACTTACATCTAATTGTCAAATTGTCTTCTACAAAACTTTAGTAGTTTTTTAATGAAATATAACATATTGGCTCCTGTACCTACTTTTGTGTTTTATAGCACTTTCAAGTCATTTTCTGAACAAAATAATTAATAATGTTGTGTATTTATACATAATACATATATGTGTGTATATTTTGTATATACATATACATAATGTATACAAAATACTGGTGTTAAGGTACGACTTTTTGCTACACTAAGAATATGTGACACACCTTGTTAATTCACCGATTCTGAGACAATAGATTGTAGACAAATTTTAGAAAAACTAAAATTTACACTAAGCACTTGTAAATATTTACAAACTTGCCTATAGTAGCATTTACTTATATTTGTTGAGGATGGCCGTTTCGGGAGATGTGTACCATTGTCAACTCAGACCATCAAGTTGACAATGGGATACATCTCCCAAAACCCGTCCTCAACAAATATAAGTAAGTACTACTATAGGCAAGTTTGTAAATATTTACAAGTGTTTAGTGAAAACTAGTAGCTCACATGAAGATGGAATCAACAAATATAAAATTTACAATAATTCATTGATTTTTATCATATGATAAACTCTAAGCACATTTAAAAAAAACATATGTGTAATCAACAAATCATTAGTTACAATAATGGTTATTCCTCATGATCATATTAAAAATGCATCAAAGTGCACACACACACACACACAATGTATTGATCAATTCTTTTTCATTTAATACATAAGGGAGCAAAGATAAGATCATTGGAGGACAAGGACATTCTAACAATAGTATTTATAATCACAGTACATCTAAAATATTCACATGAGTAATCGTTTATAAACTGTTAACATAGTGCGAACTTGGTGTTCCAGGTTATTCAGGGGTAAAAGTATGTTCCTGGGATTCTGAAGGTCAACATTAACCACAATTCCAAATGTATTTGTTGACTCCATCTTCAACGATTCAGGGGTAAAAGTATGTTCCTAGGATTCTGAAGGTGAACATCAACCACAATTCCAAATATATTTGTTGATTCCATCTTCAACGGTCTGAGTTGACAATGGGACACATCTCCCGAAACGGCCGTCCTCAACAAATATAAGTAAGTGCTACTATAGGCTATAAGTTTGTAAAATATTTACAAGTGTTTAGTGAAAACTAGTAGCTCACGTGAAGATGGAATCAACAAATATAAAATTTACAATAATTCATTGATTTTTATCATATGATAAACTCTAAGCACATTTAAAAAAAACATATGTGTAATCAACAAATCATTAATTACAATAATGGTTATTCCTCATGATCATATTAAAAATGCATCAAAGTGCACACACACATACACAATGTATTGATCAATTCTTTTTAATTTAATACATAAGGGAGCAAAGATAAGATCATTGGAGGACAAGGACATTCTAACAATAGTATTCATAATCACAGTACATCTAAAATATTCACATGAGTAATCGTTTATAAACTGTTAACATAGTGCGAACTTGGCGTTCCAGGTTATTCAGGGGTAAAAGTATGTTCCTAGGACTCTGAAGGTCAACATCAACCACAATTCCAAATATATTTGTTGATTCCATCTTCAACGGTCTGAGTTGACAATGGGACACATCTCCCGAAACGGCCGTCCTCAACAAATATAAGTAAGTGCTACTATAGGCTATAAGTTTGTAAAATATTTACAAGTGTTTTAGTCCAAATATATATTACAGATTTTTCAATTATACAGCAATGGTCAAGTGCTCTGTAATTCATCAGTGTCTATAATGATAATATGAGAGAGAGGTTTTAGCAGTAAATATGAAATTTTCTAGAGGTTTAACTCATTTTGTTAATAAAAGGCAGGTTGAACAAGTGAACCCAAAAATTATGTAGCAATATAATAAGTATAAGGTAGGGACTGATCATGCTGATAGTAACTCTACTATTGTACCTACATAATGTCGCTGAAGTGGTAGAAAAAACTCTGGTTTCAAATCAAGAAACTTTTACTGCTCAATTTGTAATTATTATTTAAAAGGTTTGCATGAAAAGATTTCCATCTGTTGATTCCATCTTCGCGTGAGCTAATAGTAATCACTAAACACTTTTAATGTTTTAAACTTGCCTATAGTAGCACTTGTGCTACTAGTATCACAAGTGCTACTATAGGCAAGTTTAAAACATTAAAAGTGTTTAGTTAAAAGATTTCCCATGAAGTATTAAACAAGAATAACATTTGTTGATTCCATCTTCGCGTAAGCTACTAGTAATAAAAAACAATGACTGACAAATTATACAACCCCCTAACAAATAAACATAATAACCCAAATACAAACACACAAGATGACAATCCCATGAAATACTTATCAATACCATACAGATCATCCAAAACCCACAATCTAACCGACACATTACGAAAATACAACTACAAAATAGCTTACTCCACACACAACACTCTCAACAAACAATTTAAACCCAACAACAAAATCAACGACATTTACAACACCACTGGAGTTTAGAAACTGACTTGCAGTTCATGCCCCAGTTTTTACATAAGCCAGACAGGGGGTCATTCTACACATGTTACCAAGAACTTATAAAAGCACTAAAAAACAATAACTACCAATCAAACTTCGTCGATCATCTCAACTCCACAAAACATGACTACATAGACATAACATCTAACCTACAAATTCATCATAAACAACACAGAAATAACCAACGCTACACAACTGAACAATACGAAATATATAGGCACTTCAAACTACACCCTACACACATACTCAATACACAATTACATTACAACTCACACTCACTTTTTGACATCATAACTCCTAATACACACAAAATACACCCACACCACCAAAATATCCCACCCCCACCCTAACCTACGTAAACCTTGAGATCAGTTACGGTCTGAGTTGACAAAGGGACACATCTACCAAAACGGCCGTCCTCAACAAGCAAAGTAAGTGCTACCACGAGGGTGGTCCACAAAGTAACCTCCGTTTTGAAATAAAAAATAAACCATTCGAGATACAAATATTTTATTATATACATGTTAAAACTACAGCTTTTCTCTACTTTTCTACATATGCACCATACAAATTCAAGCACTTATCATATCTTTTAACAGTTTTTGAAATTCCGTCTTTAAAAAAATCTGCCGCCTGAGAACATAGCCAGCCTGTCACAGCGTTTTGAAGCTCTTCATCACTCGCAAACCTCTGAGATGCAAGCCACCGCTTCATGTACGGGAAAAGATGGAAATCACTGGGAGCCAAGTCCGGGCTGTAGGGGGGAGGTGGTCAAAAACGTCCTATTTAAACTTTTCCAAAAGTTCAGTTGTTTTTTGAGCTGTGTGAGGGCTGGCATTGTCATGGACAAACACAACGCCCATTCTTCCATTTTTAAAAAAACGAACCCATTGACGGATTACACCTTCGCTCATAACGTTTGGGCCATACACAGCACTCAATTCACGATGAATTTCAGCTGCTGTGTAGCTTTTCGACCACAGAAATCTTATTACACCTCGCACTTCACACTTGGCGGGATTTTCTATCGCGGCGCTCATGTTTTTACGTTATAACAAAAGAATGCGCGATCGTACGATAGTCTCCATTGCACAGCTAGAAGCACACTGAACGGCTGCGCACACCGATATGAGAATGGCGGCGCTACCCCCACTACTTATTGCGCCACGCACAAACGGCGGTTACTTTGTGGACCACCCTCGTATAAACAAGATTAATTAAATGAAAACTCTCATTTTTATTATTTTTTTATATTACATTTATCATTCAGTACCTGTTTTTATCATGTAGTTTTAATTCTCTAATTGAAATTTATTTTTGTAAATGTTTTATAATTTATTAGATTTTGAATTAATGGAACTGAATACCAGTGTTCTAAATCCTATCAAATTTTGTGAAAACATGCAGAATACCTGCTAACTTGTATAACTACATACCTGCTAACTTGTTTCATAATTTTTAAACAAGGATGGATTTATTAATGGTCAATAAAAGTCAGTTTACAGTCAATAGAGGCCCAACTATTACCAAAACAAAATAACCCTAGCCTACGGTATGTCATTCAAACAATATAGTTCTAACTCCCAAGTTGAACATATATTACTGAATAGCCTATCACTGGATTTTTGCCACAGAGGATAGTTATTTATATCAAGGCTAAAAACAAATAATAAATAAAGTTTTTGACAGTAAAAAGTAATAAACTATGTTGGTCACTGCTTGACCCAACATCTCCAAGCAAAAGACACTGATGAAGATCGGCACATAGCGATCGAAAACGTTCTGTCTCCGTAAGCTTTAACAAATTTACTAAATTCAAAGTTTGGATAGTCATAAACTATTGTTTAAGTGATTAATAATAAATCATGTTCATACTGACATATTAATAACAAAAAATTTGTTTAAATTGGTTGTGTTGAGATAGTATCATTTTCAACTTGGCCCCACATGAACGTGTCAAGTAAAGATAACCACTTTAATAACAGGAGGAAAAATTTTATCATGACCCAAAGCTTATGAATTAGAAAAAAAAACAAAATCAACATTTTTTTGAAAAATAAGACATTTAGACTTACACCAAGTAGAAGTCTGTAGTATTATTAACTTGTACATCACCAAAATATAAAGTGTTCAAAATGTCTTAAATATATGTAATGTACCCTTATATTTTATCAAGTAGGGTTTGCTTTTAGAGATGTCATATGTATAAATTATAAAATAGGAGATAAAGTATCTAGTTTGAACATATTAACAAATCTATTAATTACTAATTTCATTAGAAAACCTGTAATGCATTGTTTAATACAGAAGGTCACAGACACACATGTTAGACACCAGGTTATTCGAGACGTGTGTTTGTGTGTATACCTAGTGTGCATGTTATAATAATAATAATTTACTTTTAACTTTCATTACATCACTTGTTTATTTACCCTGTAAAAACTCCCAGCGTTTACATTCTGTTTTTGATTCTAAAGAATCAAAAACTGCTGCTCCTACAAGTAGGTAGGTAAAAGTGCACACAACCAAAGAAAGAGTTCTGACATTTTGTCTTTTCATGATTGCAATAGTTTCAACCATGTAGTAAGTATAGTTGACCAACTGCTGGAGAAGATCTACAAAAAATAACAAGCTGTATATTATATAATTAATACCCAGTATTATATACTTTTATATTTAAACCTAATCTTTAGAATATATTTACACTTTTGGTATTAGCTTGGACTAAAAACCACTACTTACTGATATTTTTCAGCAGACGCGTTTCGCTCTAGGTCAGCTCATTATCCAATGCTGTGTCTTATCCGGGACTCACAGCATTGAATAATACGCTGACCTAGTGTGAAACACTTCTACTGAAAAATATCAGTAAGTAGTGGTTTATTTGTCAAGTTAATACCAAAAGTGTAATTATAGAAAAACCTCAAGATGTACAACACAAAAACTGCAAGTTTAAAAAAATATTTATTAATTGCCAGCAAAACCCTTTAAAACAGTTTTTCTTATTTAATGTTATATATGAAAAATTTGGTTACTATATATATGTTTATCATGAAGAAACTGATAATCTGAAAATGAAACCGATAGATAGGCAAGAATTGTGCAGATTGTCACATAGACTGGGGACATCATTTGTTTTCAAGTAGTTTCAAAACCAGAATAAGGACATATATTAGAGTCAGGTCACATATTTCTAGAAATCCATTTTCTAAAAAGGGTTTGCACGTTAAGAAATGTTAATGATAAATGGTGAAACCAGGAACAATAATCCTTCAAATGGAAAAAGTAACATGTATTGAAGTGACCAAGCAGGACTTGGCCAGAGGGGAGGAACCATTCTTAAAAAGTAAAATATGTAGAAGAATTCATAGAAAGGAGTATGAAGGAATGTTCAAAAAGGGCATTGAATGAAGTTAAAGGAGAGACCATGAACATTGGACTGGCCTAGTATGAAACACTTCAGCTGAAAAATATCAGTTAGTAGTGATTTTTTGGGCAACTGATTTTAAATGTAGCAATTTAAATAAAATACCTCAAGATGTACAACACGAAAATTGCAACTTTTAATCTTTGTTATTGAATTAAATCATTTTTAGATTTGTCCCAAAAATAAAATGTCCAAATTGTAAATGCAAGATATAACATCTTTAACAAATTCAAGATATAAATGAAAAACACTATTTTTACAAGTTTCCTAACTTCTTTCTGTTTGGCTAAATTCGTTAAGTGATTTTTTCCAATTTTTTCCTACCTACACTTGAAAACTATACAAGTTATATGATGCATGAAAAGTTAAGTTTAGTTGTAGTTAAATGATACAATTTTAGGACAATCTGGTACCTAAGTAATCTTCTTCCTTGGATCTGCTCTTATACTCTATGATCTTCTTGATCTAAATTTAAACACGTCTCAAATAACAAATGATTTAGTAAATAAAATAACAGTAATTTTTGTCATTACTTTCATAGTTTTAAATTGTATAGTTAATTAATAGAATATGATAATAGTAAAATAATATCAAATTATGGTGATAAATAATCAATTTATTACTAGGTCACATTTTAATAACTTTGTGATTTTAAATTTTGTATTATTCAAATTTTCATTAAAAAGTCGGAAATACTGTTGCATAAAACATCATTATTATAAGCAATATCAAAATCAATTCATCTATTATCAATTGTATATATTTCTTTCCGTGGTAATATTTCCTTATACCTATTAACTTATAAATTATGAACCTTTTTTTAACACCCCTACAATTTAACAAAACACCACCAGCTGGACAGAAAACGCATTGACGTTAATTCTACTACTATAAACATTATCGAACGAAGGATACAGCAGCGCTCATAGTGTATAACGTATGAACCAACGGTTTCAAGTTTCAAGCTTCTACAATCTAGATGTAATTTTAAGTGTAACGTGTATTTAATTGTGAAATTGTCTTAAAATGTACTTTTACAATAAGTGGTAGAAATTTAAAAAATATCTTTACAATCATGTGGAAAATTTTAGGAAGAAATTAAGACGTCTCTTACTTAAAAAAGTTGTTAATAAAAGTAAGCTTTAGTTCATAATAATGTGCTGTTTTGAGTTATAATTATTTAGTTTTTATCAGTAATTAGTAGATTCACTTATTTTCTGTTACAACGCTTCTGGTTGTTATTGTTTTTAATATGTAGACTTGAAACGATAATTTTTCTCAAATTTCTCCTGGTATTTTTTGTTATTGCAATATATAAGGTTATGTATACAAAATTATGTAAACAGGTGGTAGAACCTAGGGTATGTATTTCCTGTGCCCACGTAAAACGATTTTAGCGAACAAAATAATTATACCGGCAGAAACATAAAGTTATCAGGGATAAAATTATTACACCTCTCACTCACACCCCAACAATTAACAATTTTGAAAAATTGTAATTCCCCAAACATGATGCTAATAGTGCTGGTAAAAATGCACATTGCCCACCCCAAATATAATGCATTAAAAATGAATCTAAAACATGTCCTGAAGCTAAATTGATAATTATTGTTTGTTATTGCAACGGAAGGTTAATTTTATATACCTATGAAGTATCCAGTCAGGTTAGATTTGGTTGTAATTTAATACATTTAACCAATGTACACATGTAAGGCTAGAATAGAGATCACGTGACGTCACCTGGCAAAAAGTATTACTCTGTGGAAATAGACTTCTAATTAGGTCATGTTGTATAAAATAACAAGTAACTGGAGACTATAGGTGTATTTAAATATATGTAATACGCTGTGCTGTTGATACGCGAACGTAGTACTTCTTACTACTCCGCCCTGAATTTCAAAGTCAAATAAAATTAATAGGATTAAATTTGTCTTTGTAGATTTGATTTGTTACACATTAATCTTTAATAAAAGATTATTTTCTCATTACTTTTTAAAGTTAAGAAAAGGCGTTGATAATATTAAAATAAGTTGTGGAAGTAAAATGTTTTTCGGTGAATTTTCTAAAGAAATTTTTTAATTATCTATGCTTTTAATGGAGGTGAAAAGATTTTTTTATCAATAAATTAATTCATTTAAATTATAAAAATGGTTTCTTTGAAGTAATAGTAATAATAATATATTATTATTCATATAGCAACACAAACAAACCTGTAGTTTACACTACAGTGGTCATCCAGGTAATTTTATTTTGACACTGCTTACAGTGATCTTAAACAGTTATACAGCCAAGCAAAGATGTTTACCAATTTCAAAAATTTATTTGGTCAAGTCTGTTATAAATGTATAGTTTTGAACATAAATGTTGTTGATTGTGAACAATTAATACACTATCTAAGTGATACTGAAAAATATGCTAGAAGTTTAATAGGGTCTTTTTGGCGTAGAAAATAGATTTTTCAAAGCTTATTCTATTTATGATAGTGATTTTGAAGAACCACACTTAAAAGAAAATATTTTTTTAAACATACCACATATGTCAGTATAAGAAAGAATTATCAAAGAAAATCTTCCTGCTTCTGACAAAAAATCAATTTTATTATACTTAGACTTATACTTCAAATATTGTTACTAAGCAGAGAGAAATATGTGCTTTAAATTGTAGTACATTCCTTAGATATTTATAACATATTTAATCTTTTTGTAAAAATTATCAAATAGTTTTACGTATATATTGACACTGGTAAAATCCTTAGTATGTATTACAAATGCACTTTGTAATCATGTCAATTTTTTTGTTTAAAAGTTAAAATTTAACCCATTAATGCCAATGATTTTAAAAATAAACATTTTGTTTGGAAATTTTGCTATTAAATTGTTTGTATGCTTGTACAGGATAATATACAGTTTTGCTATATGTATATTTCTACAAAACTAACTTATCTTTTATGAATGCTGAGGTGTCCTAAAAATCAAGTAACATTGCACTAATAATAAAAATATGTTTAAAAACTATATCTCATAACAATTATTATTTACAATGTTTATTTAAGGAGTACTACAAATTATTTTGTCAAAATTAAAGGATAAACTTTGCCTAAAATTAAATTTGCCTTTCCTTGACGTGATAAGGGATGAAACAGTCCTTGCACAAAGTTATACTACACTTTTTTCAAATAGTGAGAGGTTTTGCATTGCAGTTCTCTCCTTGGCATCTTTTTCTTGGCGTGTACTATATATATTATGTCTTTTTATAAAATTACCTCTTTCGTCGTATCAGGCGCCTGTAATGGATGTTGACAAGGATCTGTATAACCTGTTTACTTGAAACACAAACGGGCTTCGTTTTCCCTGTATCATACAGTGAAAGACCTGACTAAATGAATCATAAAACATAACACCAACTCTAAGAACCAATGAGTAATCAAACAAATTGTTGACAGCAGATAGCACTAAGGCACTATACAAACTCAACCCCTGGTGAGACAACCTGATGCCTCAATGCCCAGAGTCCTATAAATAGAACGGAACGGCATACCACATAAGGATTTAAAAAAATCCTTTCTTCATAAGGCATGCCCTTTCTTTCAAATATACAATATGACCTGCCAATATTTTGCATTTGAAATATAATGTTTACTATTAAAAATATGAAAATTACGCTGAGTATCGGGCTCGAAATAATACTTCCAAATCAAACTTTTTCTCTAATTGAATTATAATTTCTGTTATAATACCTTATTATGTTACTTTGAAACTTATTTTACTTTTATATCTAAGAATATAACTTTGAATATTTACAAACTTTACCTATTTTCATTTACATTTATTTTTAATTACTACTTAACCCTATGTTATCTGATTAGATAACTAACCAGCCATGTTTTTATTTATATTATTAAGCCTGCTGTAATGTGTCATGTTACTGACATAGCAGACCTGCCTCAAGAAAAGTATAGGAGTTAGCTTATGTCATAAATTTAATTATGTTTTTATTACTCGTCTCATTACTTATGTTTTCAAACTTTTAAACTAAATACATTGTGAAAATAATAACTTGGAAAACTGTACGTTTTTAATTATTATGAATAAAACCTCAAACCACAAAAACTTTTTATTTATGTCTTGACTAAAAGACTATGTTTTTTATTTACTGCAAGACTAACTTATGTTTATTGATTGGTCTATTTTACTGAAGTTTATTAATAACTACTGGTGTTTTTGGCCAGTCAATAAACTTCAGTAGAACAGGCCAATCAATAAACATAATTTAGTCTTGTAGTAATTTGCTCTAAAGATGATACCTTTGCAATCGAAGTGTAAATCAGAACATAAATAAGAAGTAGAAATTCTTAATATACTCATCTTCATTTCTGTTAAAATTATTTCTATATATTTGAGCACAGTTTTCTGCCTTTCCCAATGTTACAATATTTTCCCCTGTTGACGCGTTTCGGAGTGACTCCATTTTCAAAACGTAAATCGTACTGTTTCCCCAAACTTTGAGTTTGTCTTTATATACTATTAGCCACGCTCCCACCACTTGCAGACCTCTCTTCCTATTGGTGCATGCGTACTCTTGCTTATTGCGTCTCACTACTTAATGTTTTCAAACTTTTAAATATAATGTTCGACTGTGTATTCATTTTGACGCTAGTATATAAATATAGTATATGAAGAAAAGAATAATAAAGAAATAGTACATAAAGACGAACTCAAAGTTTGGGCGAACAGTACAATTTAAGTTTTAAAAATGGTATCACTTCGAAAAACGTCAATAGAGGGAAATATTGAAAGATTAGGAATGGCAGAAAATTGTACTCAAATATATATATATATATATATATATATATATTATATGTGTGTGTGTACAGTTTTTGCAGCTTAAGAGGATTTACTAACCTACAGCCAGTTAATATATTTTATTAAATATATCCTAAATGAATAATTTTTTGCTAAACATTGTAAAGTATCTTTTTGTATTGTAGTAAAACATAGGTCTCTGCTTCATAAAGGAGAAAGTTGTACCTTGATAAACCAAAGCTATACATTAACTTAATAATAGTTTAGGTTTAGTTATTTGTTGACCTAACTCTCCTATTTTGAAACTTGCTGCTCAATTCATTGTTGAGCTTGTGTGTTATTTTTTGTAACTATTGTAATGAGATTGCTGTATTCACTCAACGTTTAAAATTGTTGAATTTTGTAGTTCATTATGTTCAGTGAATCTTATTAATCACTTAAACAATAGTTTATGACTATCCGAACTTTAAATTTTCTAAATGTGTTAAAACTTACTAAGACAGAACATTTTCAATCGCTCGATCGTGGCGATGTTTATCAGTGTCTTCTGCTTGGAGATGTCGGGTCAAGCAGTGACGGGTTTTCCGTTAAAATTTTAAACTTTTACAAGTTAAAAATTTGTTAAAGTTATGTGCTGTTATATAAATAGCTCTAGGTAGGACTACAACTATTGACCAGTATTGATGGTTTTGGTATTTTGAAAGGTATTTGAAGTATTGTCTGAACTGTAAAATTGTTAAATAATTTGAAGAATGTTATTCTCTGATTGTCAGTAGGCCAAATAATAGCCATTATCGAGTTTATAAAAAATTGTATTAATAAAAATAGATACCAGAAATAAAATATTAAGAATATTTTATAATACTGTATTCTAATTTTTATCATGCATGTCACAAGCATTTGATTACATCTGCTTTTTGTTCTACTTTTTTTTTTAATTTTAATACTGTTTGACTGGTTGATCCTTATCTTTCTAAAATATATCAAGCAGTTTATTTCATTAATTCATATTTTCAAAATCTTCCTGTACTATCAGATGTGCACCAAGGCTCTATATGTATAATTAATATATACAGTCAGTTTATTCAGGTTGTAATTCATGATGCTACAAAACTCCATTTTGTTTCAGTGAGGCGAGGTACTTTAATAATAGTTGAAGGTTGTGATCGTTCGGGAAAAACAACACAGTGCAAAAAGGTTGTAAAAGCTTTAAAAGAACGAAATATACCTGCAGAATACATGAATTTTCCAGGTATGCTATGGTATTTTTTTTAAGTGACATTTTATTTGCTTTATAATTGTAGTTCTCTATATTTTATTATTACTTTTAGGATCTGTGTAGAATTTATAAACTGTTCTCAAATATTTATATAATTGCAGAAAAAATATAGAATGTTTATTTTCCTGTATTTCCCATCATTTTCTCTTATTGTAATAAGTTGTAACAGGTTTTATTTTCATGAAGCTCAAATTGGTGTTGAGGGATAGTTTTAATTAAAAGGGTTAGGTTCATTGTTATTTAGTTTTAAACTTGGTTTATTTTTTTTTTTAATTTTCAGTTTAATAGTCTCAGTTTTTAATAGTTTTTCCCCTTAATTGTTTTTACATGTTATTTGTGAATAATATGCATTTATTATAGGTGAAATATCCTTTGGAGTTTAGCAAAAATACTCTTAATATTTTCCAAAACTTCTTATTACTTTCTTTCCTTCTTGATGTTTGTAATTATGGCTGATTCTCCTTGCCATTCAAAAGTCCACTTGTTTTTTTAGGGTATTTTTCTCTTCTGCGTCTACACATTACTTTAAATAATATTCACTAGTTTTGCAAGTGGAACATGGCAAAAGATATTCTCATAAACAAGAAGCATTGTGGGCTGGTAAGGATAATATACCGTGGACATTAGGCTATCGGCTACTCTTGAAACTGGATGCCTGTGCAAAGAAGTAAAGCAGTGAAACTATTTCTAAACTTTTTTACGAAGCACAGCTGTATCTTACCGCTGACCTTAATAAAATTTTATTTTGGTTGTGCAAAGAGATAACTTTTTCAATGAATGAGGTTGTGAGAAAAACAGACCACTCTTTGTGTATAAGCTCAAGGTTTCTTTCTTCGAGTATATATACGTAGGGAGTGTTAGTGTATATGTAGGGCTTACTACCTGACCAAGAGAACATTGTGACCAAAGTGGGGAATACTAGCAGCACAGCAGTACTTTACATTTTCTCCACCCAATTTTTTACTATGTCTGGAAATAGACTGCTAGTATTTCCTTCTTGGCCGCACTGTTTACTCAGCCTAGTAGTACATTCACCATTGGAATTACATTTGTATAAAAATATAAACATAGTATGTATATGTATTGATCCACCATAACAAAACAATATATATGTAAGTGATGAATTGTGTAAGTTAGGAATTGCGTAATATAAAATCTGCAAGTTAAAACATAATTAATGTAATAATAATATGAAGAGAGATAAAGAATAATGCCAATAAAGAGAGATAAAAGAATAATTTCTTGAATTTTTAATATGCTGCTGAGATTGAGTGAATAAAATTTAAATATTTTAAACCAATTAATGTATTCAAATAAGAATCTTTGATGTTCTTAAATTTACCATTTGAGGTGATTGAAGTAAACACTTTTTGTACTAAGCAATGTTACTCATGTCTGCTATTGATTTGATATATTTGCACAGTTTAATTGTACTTTATTCAGTTCAGCTTACGAGTAGTGTCTTCATGTTCTATTGTGTGAAAGGGGATGTGGGAATGACTCAATCATTCTATAGTCAGGAACCTCAAACACTGATTTATAGTTGACTTGTAAATATAATGAAATATTAATCACTTAAACAATAGTTTATGACTGTCAGACTGTCCGAACTTTAAGTTTAGTAGCTGTGTTAAAACTTACTGAGACAGAACATTTTCGATCGCTATGTGATGATCTTCATCAATGTCTATAATGTATTTATCATTTGGATTTATATCAACATAGAATGAAGAGATACTTCGGCCTCACAGTCCCACCTGCAGAAAAATGCGATCAAATGATGTATTGGTTCCAAGTAAGGTAAAACGTTATCTTAAATTTGCAGTCAATAAACCTCTTGAATATTTTTAAAAAATTTTGTCTAGAGTGACAATCCAAGGTAAAGTTTTTATTAAATAAAAGTCAGTAGCCATTAAAGCATAAGAAACTAAAATAACTAGCTGGGCAGTTACTGAACTAGTATTTCAAAAATGTATGTTATGCTATGGATTCTGAACACATACAACTTGCTCTCCATAAAGAGGTAAAATGGCTGTATTATGGACATGTTCTGAACTAATTTATTGAATTGAGGGAAGAGTTACTTATGTCTTTTTCTTGTGAGGTATCAGAACATGAAGATTTGGTTTAGTGTTGAGACATAGCGAACAAAGTTAGCTTTTCTTGTAGACTTGTTCCAGATATTGTACAAAAACATGAAAGAAAAATATGAACATTTACTTACTTCTACAGGTGAAACAACATCAATTAAAGAAAAACTTAATATGGAAAAAAGTTCTAAAAGAAAAATCATAGGTTATGTTTGAACTGACTAAAAAGTATAGTGGTCATAAAAATGTTCAAGACATGTTAAAAATTTGGAGCTTTTGAGTGGAAACATTAATAAATATTTCTTGCCCATTGATGCAGCTGCATTTGATTGGGTGAGAAAACAGTTTTAGATGTTGATTGCAATATAGCCTATGTACAAAAGAAGAAAACTAAAATGACCATAAAAGAATTTTCTTTTTCAATAACATATATTTGAGAGGCAGCTTTTTCTGCTACAAATCAGGTAAAAAGTAAGTCCTAATCACAGCTCAATCATTAGGCAAAACATGCAATTGGCATTATTAGTGCTACAATTGCATAAAAAGAACTTAATAATAAAATGTCCAGCTTATCTCTCAATCTAACAGTTATTATTGCTATACATTCAATGTACTGAAAAATAAGGTCTCTTTAGTGATTAAAATTTAAAGGTTTTATTTCCCTAATAAAACAATATTACAAATTCAGTTAAGTGGACACTAGGGTGATCACAATTAATAAAACATTATAAACCCTTGTTACAATGAAAGATAGTTACAGAAATTTCGTGTTTATTTCACTATCATCATTCGAAGGTTACAAATGAACTGAGAACTAAATCCTAAGGCTTATATATACGCACAAGGGCACCAATCCCACTCCTTCCAGCGACTGGTTTAACCATTACCAGTGGTAGAGAAAGAAAAGACCACGCCTACCACTACCTATATGTTACAAATCACCAATATACTTATAGAACATAGTGTACTGATTAAAACAATAAAGATAGAAATAATCTCATGTATTTGATCATAAGTAATAAAACAAACTAGAATTAAGAACCGGGCCTTTGTTGGCGTTTACCAACAAATCACTTTTGGTTATAAAAAATACTTTCATAAATAATTAGTAACCTGTTAGAGAACACAATTTTACCCACCTTAACACTATTAATGTCCAACTAGATTTACTTTAACACAACAAATATGACCAAATACTATACCCAGACTCTAAGAATATATGTGAATTTTTTCATATTCTCTCATAAAAATTTCAACCATAAATGTTCCCCATTGCTATACCATTTATTTAAGTTGCTTGATGTAATCATCTTGAATTCACTGATTAAACAAATTTTAAGAATACTTAACTAAGTGAATACGTAATTGCTTACTTGCTGACATGTTTCAAAACATTCGTTCCTTTTACGAAGCTAACCCTCTACTGGCGGCATCGGATGTAAAGGCTCTAACGGGAATTTATTTATTTATGACAGTGGAATGGGGTGGGTTGTTTGAGTTGTGTGTCATATAATGGAAAAGACTGTTCGCTTCAAAGTGTGTGTGATCATTTAATACATTTCTTTATCTGTTGCGTAGTGTTTGTAGATTTCATATTTTTCTAAGGTTGTTAGTGTTTTACTTTGTTTTAATGTGTGTAGAACATTTAAATTAGTGAGTATGTCGGTGTGTGTGTGTTGGGTGTTTTTTAGGTATTTTGCTTAGCTGGATTTAGGGTTTGTTTTTTTGGGTAATGTGTTCTTCAAAGCGTGTATAGAATGACCTGCCGGTTTTGCCGATTTAATAGTTGGGACAATCGTTACAAGTTAATTTGTAAATACCTGAGAGTTTGTATTTGACAGTTTCTTTTTGAAAAGGTTGTATGTGCTGTCTTAGAGTGTTTGTTGTTTTGTAGGATATTTGGTAATGGAGTTTTTTGAATGTGGAGGCTATTTTGAGTGTGTTTTTGTTGTGGTAGGTGAGGGATGTGTATTTTTTGTTTTTTGTGTGGTTTGTCTGTATGGTCGTTTGATGGTGTTTATGTTTAATTTTCCTGGCTGGGACAGTTTTACTTTTTCCTCTGTTTTATGCAGGCTGTCAAAATAAGTAATGTATTAAATACATACATCTAAGGTCATATGGTGACAAGTTATGAATAATGGTTTAGGAAACACACTCTTAAATTTTGTTTACTTCATTTCTCAGAAGTTCTGGTTCAGTGGCCGATTAAAACATTTTCATTTACTAACTTACTAATGTTTAGGTACTGTAACATTTATAGAATGGGCTATATAATATTATTTAAGAATTGGAAGAATATATTAGAAATAACTCACACAAAATTTAAAAAGAAATTCATTAAAAGATTGGTTAGGTTAAAATTGAAACTAAATTCAGGTAAAAGCCTAGGTTAGTAAATAAGATATTTGAACTGTAAATACATAAAGAAATTTATTGTATCAAATAAAATTTAAAACAAGATAATCTAATAATAGTTATATGTTAAACAAAATTGTAAATATTAGTAACATAGGGCATAAGTAATTACTTGAAGGAAAAGTGAAAAACGATTGTAAACAATGAAAGGTTATGTTCTTTGAATCCAGTCAAAACACACACATTTCGAAATATTTACAAAAGTAAAACACAAAGACACTTCACACACTAATAATAGTAATTAAATAAACACTGGAAGGTTGGTTAAGGATCGGAAAATTGAAACAGTATGTTAACAAAATTAAAACTGGTGAAAATAGTTCGTTGACATTAACAGATGTGAAAGTAAACAAATATAAGTCGGTCAGGTGCAGTTTGACTCTAGTGGGAGGGAACGGAACTTCGTTAAATTATAATCCATATGTTTTTTTTTAGAAGAAGGAGGTCGCCATATTTGTAACATTTTAAAGGAAAAACGAAGCGTTAGTTTAGTTAGAGGCTGGCGTGGTGACGCCGAGGCAGCAGACCTGCCCTGTGCAGTGAAAATTCAATTTGAAAGGAATTAGTCAAAATTATACAGTTTTGTGAGGAAACTTGGCCAGATTAAACAGGAATAAGAAAATTAAAAGATATAGTACAGTGAAAATATAATTTGAAAGAACTAAAACGAATTTAAGTGTGTAAAAAAGTGAAATTTAAAGACAACGGAATTCTACATGTGAGCAAGCAGCCATTCGCCGATATTTATTAAGTTGAGTATATAGCGCTATAAAAATAAACTTTAGTGGACTCTTAGGATAATAGGGAAGTTTAATTTTGTACATTAGAATATCTTGTGATTAATAGTAATAAAAACTTAATCCAGTTCAAATAGTTTCGCCTTTTTGCTTATTCAAAATTAAAGTGTTTCCATCAGGAAAATATTTATTAACAAATTTCAAAATTTAATATTGTTTTCAAAATTTATTTAATTAACAAAAGAAGTAAAAATATAGCCCATGTTATAAACCCCGAGATTGTAAGAGATCGTAAAATTAGCCAAGGGTATTAAAATTGTGTAACTATAAAATCAAAAGAAATAAGAGTTAAACCGAGTTTGTTAAAACTTGTTAAGTTGTAAATTATTGTTCTGTGTATTGTTTAAAGGTTGAAATAAAAGAAATGTTATAATAAAGAATTATGAATTGTTCCTGAGTAAGTTTTTGTGTTTTAACTAGAAATTTGATATATATTATAAAAGAAATATTTAATAGTAAAACATCGTTGTATTGCGTTTGATAAAAAACATTACAGTACATAATGGTCAATTGACAGTACCTACTAATACAACAGGCCTCACAGCTGCCTGATGACGTCATCGCATCTAGACCATCGACTTCACACTTGCTAAAAGGTAGCACCTGTCTTACCGTTTTCTAACAAAAGTCATTTGGTTTTTGTATGCGTAATTGATTTTTAAAATAAAATTTATACTTACATACATACAGTGTGTACGTATTGTGTTGTTTACATTACTTATTCATTATTACAAAAGTTAGCATTAGTACAAAAGTATATACATGCACTAATATACATTATTTACAAAAGTTTATTATTACGAATACATTTACAAAAATATATATGTATTCAACTATTTTAATGTTTTAATTTCTTGAAAAATTCTACTTCTGCACAGTTGATAATTTCCATTTTTTAAACTTATTAATCGAAATATTGTCTTTATTTATTTTTTTATAACTATTCATCATTATGTTTGAAGATGTTTTTAAAATATTATTTAATATGGCTTCTTTGCTGTGGCTTTGGCAAGAGAAATCTTCTAGATAAAAGTTGTATTCATTAATAATGTTTTTTGACAACATTATTCCCAGCTCTCGTTTTTCGTGCATTTTAAAAACTCGCGTTCATAATTCTTGCTTATCAATTTTTGAACCATAACATAATTTAAAATAACTGCATTGCAACATCTGGCAGTAGATACAACAATCCTCCTCTGTCAATGTTTTTAATTAAACTCTATTTTTGATAAAGTTCATTGACCTCAAATGATTAATCTGCTACTAAATATTGTTGGCAATTATCACGTAAATTCTTATTTTGAACTGATCTGGCACAATACCCAGCTAGATATGTAAAAACTGGAATATATTTCCTAATATTTTCAAAATTTTTCTCCTGATAAAAAGGCATTTTTTGTTGCAGTGTTTCCTTTACTTTAGTAGCACATTGCATGTCTTTATCGACATTCAGGGAAACTGCACCAAACTTGCTAGAATTTAGTGTCAATGGTAACAGATTCTGAAGACATATTTTTGATTCTACTTCAAATACCTGCCGTAATGAAACTAAATATTGTGATCGAGCCATTGTTCTATACTTACCGAACCAGGCTTCCAGTGAATCGGTTTTTATTTTGCCCGGAAGTATATATTTGAAGTTGAGTTCATTTATACAAATATGTAGAAAGTTCTAAAAGCACATGGGTTGAGTGAGTTAATGTGAGTGTTTCATTTGTTAATTTGTTTTGTTTTAAATTTTATTGCTTCCAAATATCAAGCCAATTTAAAAACTTTTTTAAAAATTTGAAATGATCCTGACCAGCAGCAAGAGACATTTGCAATTTATCATTCAGCCTTATGTCTTTAAACATTGTTTTCACATTAACAATATTCCACCAATTCAAAATCTTTTTTTATGAATTCTGCTGTAGATTTAAAATTTTGTATTGAATGATCTTTTCCTACATGAAACAATCCTTTTACCATATGCTCATTAAATACATTCAATATATATTTTACACAAAGTTCAAAGTTACTGGGCGATAATGTTTTCAATGACAACCTATGTGTAAATTTTACTATGCTCATTTTATTATTTTCAATTTCATATAGTTTCTTCAAACAACTAAATGTAGCGGAACCTAAATGCACTACATCTTCACTGCATTGTGATTGTGGATATTTAATCACTTGTTCGGTATTTTTTTGGTTTATCCAATTATTTTGAATACATTTCAAAATATACACAGTGTCAAACAAGTAAAATGATGGATATGCACTGTTACTTTTATGTGGGTGTACAATGCTCAACTGCGGAGGCGTATTAAATAATGGCATTGCTTTACGTCTAATAGCATTGTTGTCACTAACTACACATATAACTTCAAAACCTATTTCTTGTAAACCAACTATAACATTTTTTTAATGAAAAGAACAGTTTTTCTGCTCTTATAGATTTTACAGGCAGAATGTGGATTACTTCCCTAAAAGATGATCGTAGACTCTGGATCATAAACACATGTGCAAAAGTTGCAGCTTCTTGGCTATATATGCTTTCGCTTGACAAGTATTTCATCTATCATCAACGAAATAATCATATCTTCTTCTTTCAATAGATGAAACTTTTGTTTGATAAAACTGAGAAAGTTTTTGTCGGTTTGTTCTATATTTGGGCTTGAATTGCAAGCCAAACATAAATTATGCAATGTATTTGAATGAGGTAGAGTTATAAAGCCAGCACTTCATAAAAATTTATAAGCATGGGGTGATATAGATTGAAAAATACTACACAGCACTGAAAAATTCGGTGAATAGCAAAACTTCTTGGCTTCTAATAAATGTAGCTGTTCTCTTATGAACTTCAGTTTTTCTAAATTTTAGTTGCTCAATTTCTCTTCAATATGATTGAGGTATTCATAGTGATGTAAAATGCCTGGGCGTTTATAAGTCGGGGCAAATGCCCAATATAAATGCCCGCGCAAATGCCCAATATAAATGCCCGGGCAAATGCCCAAAACCCGTAAATGCCCAGGCATTTTGGGCATTTATCTCTTTTAAAAACATATTCGTAATGCAACGATTATAAATAATGTTTTAGCCATTGTATGCACATAGATGCATTCTATATATTTATCCATACACAAATAGATATGTATACAGGTAAATATATATGTATACATATGTAATATACAAAATTGTTGAATTTATATTGAGAGAATTTATATTAAATAGAAGGTAGGCCTAGGCCTAATATTTTTTATTACCTCTAAACTGTATTTTTGACGCACATGAAAGTTGATTGTGAAATCGGGGGAAAAATCCATTCAACACATCTTTATAATTCTTCAATGAGTTTGATATTTTACTGAAAGATAAATAATACTGAAACTGGATACATAATGTACGCTATTATATTAACTGTGTAACAAATGAGGTTACATATATTTAAATATGGAATTAAATAATAAATGGCTGTATTGTGTTCTTGGGTGTCTTAATCACTTTTTTCTGTATCCTCTTCATCACTTTTTTCTGATGAACTTTCAATTAGCTCTGGCTCAGATTCATCTGACAGTTCTGATTCTGAATCTTCCTCTAGGCCTATAATACGTTCTTGACTGGGTGTTGGGGTTTCTTCTCCTTGTTCTGGATTACTCTGATGAGTCTCATTAGTTGTTTTGTCGGGCTTACGCTTAGATGGTCTATTCATCAGCTTCCAATTGTAGGCTATATAAGTCAACTTAGTAGCCCTCTCAGATGTAAGTCTGTTCCTTTTTTTACTATGAATCCAGCCAAAAGTGCTGAAGGTCCGCTCTGTGGCAGCAGATGTAACAGGTGCCCCAAGAATTTTTACTGCAACTTCTGCCAGTGCACAAGTACCCCTCAAACCTCGCCACCACAATAAAGGAGTTACTAGGTAAACATTGTCTTCTTTAACCCCAACTCCTTCCCACACAAATTGTCTGGACCAAATTCCCTGTTTGTCCCTGTAGTCGGCCAAGTTTTCTCTAACTTGTATAGCATTCAATCCTGTGTTTCTTGCTGTGTCGCAAATAAAGCTTATTGCTTCCAGCATGTCAACAGGCTCGAGATCACTACCTTGCACAGCTGGGTCAAGCAGGTTCGCCACAAGGTGTAAAGATGATACACCAAATTTCTTTCTCTCTTTGAATTTGGACAAGATTGCCTTTTCTTCTGCTGATTGCAGTGGGGATAACGGTAACTTCTCAATAAGAACTGCCTCCAAGTCATTAAACTTTTTAGCTATTCTATGAACTTGAGGTTCATTGGACTCGAAAGCTGTGATCAAGTGAACGATTGGGTTCATCAACTCTACAACTGTGTCAATCCTGACCCAGAAAACATCATCGTCCAGGACTCTCTTCTTCATTTCTGGCTTTAGATATGGTTGAGCATTTTCATTAACAACTAATGTTTGTAGGACAAATTTGTTTGACTGCAAACTTTGAAGGCAGAACAAATGGCTCCCTTACCTAGTCTTTCCTGGCAACTTCAGTGAAACCCTATCCTTGAATGCCTTATTTTCAGCTGATATTTCATTGAACAATGCTAATAAAACATGGCTGTGTTTTACTGTTTTGACAACATCAACTGCGATTGCTGTGAAAGTTTTCATTGTTTGGCAGCTTAAAATGTCTGAGCACAATAAGTGTAGCAGGTGTGCTAGACATTCAAGAGGAACAACATGGGGAAATCTATCTTTCACCAAGTTCAGTGCAGCTTTCATATTTGCAGCGTTATCACCAATCACCACCAGAAATTTTTCTGGTCCATGTTTCTCCATTACATTTATGATAAGCTGAGAAAGGTACTTGCCAGTGTGACTGTTGCATTTAGTCATTACAAACTCCACAAACATTGGTTGTGGTTTTGAAATTATGAAGTTGATAATTGATTCATTTCTAAGGTTGCTCCAGCCGTCACACTGCAGGTGGAGGTGCTTCGCTTCATGTAGTTGCTTATTTATGTTACCTTGCATTTCTGTGTACTGCGCATCCAAAAGAGTAGAAGATAGCCAATATCTTGACGGTAACTTGAAGGAAGGCCTGATTTTGTTAAAAAAATCTATCCAAAGTGGGTGGTCAACCATGGACAAGGGAGATCCACTAACGAATATGGCCTTGGCGACCTTTAATTAATAGTTTATACTATGTTTTAGAAGCACAAGTAACAATCAAAAATAGTAAAAAGTAAAAAAACACACTTTTTCATAAATGCCCAGATATTGGGCGCTTGAAACTGCTTTGGGCAAATGCCCATTTATAAATGTCCTGCCCACTGGGCATTTGCCCGGCCCACATCTATAGGTATTCATCAGTCAAGTTTATTAACTCACTCAATTTTGAATTCTCATTTAAACTGTTAATGTTTTTTAATTCCATCAATAATTCTAATGAATTGGTCAAAATATTCACATCGTTTAAAACAATCGGGTACCTTACAATGTCCACATGTTTCAGTTCTATTTGTCCAACAAATAGATAATTTTAAATCAGTGCTCACCCTGGCAGAAAGTATTGCATTGGGACCGGATATGTTTGAATATTAAGAAAGAGAACGCAGTTATTCTTTCATACTACACTCCACTCACACGACACTTTTACTGCATATATACATCTTAAAAATTCACTAGAATTTATTTTTTCATCATATTCTTGCTGAGAAATCAAACTGTCTTGAATTGCATGTTGTAAATCTTTATTTTCACAGCGTTCTCTTCTTTCTTCAGCACTTTCCTTTGAAAAAGATTTAGCTGACACATATGCACTACAATTAGGAAGCACTGTTGGAATTGCTCCTTCCTTCAACTTTATTCTATGAAGTGGAGCTTGCAGCTTTTCTTCTTTTTCATTTTACACCTCTACTTTTTGTATAATATCACAGAAATTGAAATGCCTTTCACAACCTGGAAAAACAATATACATTCGTTATGTTAAACTTAGAACAGTCTACTCTTATAGAAAATAACATTTTTTTTATTATTAATAATAAATAAAAAATGATTAGGCCTATTTATTATTAAGAATAAATAATAACATTTATTTATTATTAATTCTGTCTGCTGTTACTATAGAAAAAGGCTATCTATTCCAATTCTCTTTACAAATCTAGGTTATTTTCTCAAATTTCATTATTTTAACAATTTTAATTGATTAAATTTAAATTTAGTTTATTCTAGTTTTGATTACTTGGTCCATTTTTACTCTGGTTTAGTCTAGTTAGTTTAATTTTGTGTAATATTTAGCGCTTTGGCCTAAATTCTTGTTCTACTCTATTACCTGTTTTAACAACAGTCAATTTGGTCGTTGCTCTAGGAACAGAGACTAAAATGTTTCTATAGCAGTGTGTAGAAAATTTGTTAATCTACAAGCTTGTATTTTATGCTGGTGAAAAAATAAATAAACTGAATACTAGGAAGAAGGTATGCTACATATTCTTAGGTAGCCTATATTTATTGCATGCATACTACATGCTTTTTAGTGCAGGACAAAATAAGATTAGATTGACTGTGACTTTAAATTGCCTTTGAATAATATAAATGAATGGAAGTTTTTCTGATTCACTATAATTATGCATTATTATTCTGTAACATTCATAGTGGTTGCCATATATATTACTACAAATATTTTCATAGTTGTGTGTAAACTGTAGCCACAAGCCTATAATATTTGATTTAATACATGATTCAATTTCTTAGTAGCTAGAAGAATTCAATACTTTGCAACGACTCTAACTTTTTGTAGGCGTATTGAGATTTGTTCATGAACTAGAACTGTGCAATAAATTGAAAAAATATATACTAACCTTAGAGGATTGTGTTGGCTTGAAATCTTTGATGTGAATTGGTTGAATCCATCTCCAGTGTAGAGTTTTATTTTTCGAAAATGAAAATACTGATACTTTTGGACCATTGTCATAATTTCCTTGTCAATTCAGAATGCCGATAACCCATGTTGTATTATTTACTTGGTGTTTACAAGAAGAACATAACCAACATTACATTTAAAATTGTAAGTTTCAACAAAGGATCCAGCAGTAGCGCTGCCTAGCGTCGGTCTACATATGCTGACATCACACATAACAAATTATGTATGTGTAAGGCATGCTATATTAGTAGGTACTGCAATTGCTAACAATTAAATCAAATATTCAAGTTTAAAATTATCAAAAAACTAGTTTTATGAATTTTGAGAACAAAATTAGTAAATACCAACTTAATTTTAGGAGTTTAAGGTTTTGGTATATCTTAAAAAGCCTATGAATGGGCTGTATGTGTGAAAACTGAAATCAAACTGGACAAAATGTGAACTACCGGAAATTTCTACAATGGTATTAGCAGCAATACCAAGAAAACCCGGTTTTCATCTTAACAAAAATGGCTTGAGAAAACTGTTATGCAACTACCACACTCATCGCTGTTGTAGTCCGTCAACTTACTAAACACTTACAGACACAATTACCATATATGTCTTATTAGTCCTTTATGTGAAAATTTTTATTCACTGATATTAAGTGATCCCTACCTACTTGTCCCAATTGTTACACTTACTGAGATTATTTGTAACTTAAAATCGATTATTTTTTATGCAGTTTTACCTAGATAGTTAGAGACAAAGTAGATTTTAAGTTCATAACCTTCCAATCTAATCTCAATTTTTTTCAGAACAATTTCACATAATTCTTCTAGCCATAGGTTTTGTTATTTTTTTTATTTGATAACCCAAGATCTGGCATTGGCTAAAGTAAAGTAAGTAAGTAGTTTTTTTTAAATAGTTTTGTTGTTATGGTATATTCCTAATTAAAATTATATTTACTAGAAATACATCAATATAAATATTGTTCATTTTATTAGTTCTATTCAGACTGTAAATCATTCAGAATTGTTATTATTTTCAGATAGATCAACTCCAACTGGAAAAATAATAAATGATTATTTACAGAAAAAAACAGACTTAACGGACAGAACAGTTCACTTATTATTTAGTGCCAATAGATGGGAACTTGAGTATGTATAAAATTACCAATTTATTGTTTTATAAATGTACTTACTAGGTATGCAAACAATAGTTAAATTTTTATCCATAATATAGTTTATTTTACAAAGGAGGTAGCAGGTAGACACTTCTGTGTGATCCTGCCCATGAAGGATGATTCTTCATCAGTTGTACTAACAGGTACAACAGGTACTGAGTTGAGCTCCATGTCCCGTTTATTAGCCTCTACCTATTCTCTATTATACCTTTCATACAGATAGAAAGTGAACGATTATACAAGCTCTTATAATCTGATACAAAGTAGATTTATCTCCGGGAACAACCTTGGCTAAACAGCCATGAATCTTCTACATTTCCTAAACCAATGGAATTCCAAATCTGTGTCTTGCCCTTAGATCTATATCTTTTCCATATTCCTTGCAGAATATAACAGTCTTATTGGACCCTTCACTCTAAACCCTCTTCTTGAATAAGTGCTGATCCAAATTTACCTGTGAGTTTTTAATGTCAAGTCCACTTTTTCACCATAAGTTATGTTAACTGAGGTGTGCAACACAGTCATCACACTGTCAGTTTTTACACAAATGTGTTTTTTTTTTCCAATCTTGTTTTATTTTTACCAGTAGATTAACATTTGTGTAACTTAATTAGATTTTTTAAAATTTATTCAAGTTTTTTTTAATGTTGCTATTTTTTAAAGTTAATTTGTTACTTTCAAGAACCTTTTTTTGTTGATACATTATACAATTACTTGTTTCATCCCATAATACTCCTAAATGCATTGGATTTTATTCTTGGAATGTCTATATAACTTTTATAATTTTTCTGGTGGGTTTATCGTTTTGAGAAATTTTGAGTTAATCAGCAGTTTCATAACCATATTAACAAGTAAGAAATTAAGGCCGGCTCAGTGAGTGTAAGATAGTGTGATGTTCCTTTATTTTTGTCACAAAATTTGTAATACAGTGATCCCTCGTTATTTGCGAAGGTTACATTCCCCGAACTTACAGGGAATAGTGAAACTTAGAATACTGAAACCAACAGTATATGGAAAGGGGAGGGTTAGGTTCCATATAAAAAATGTTAACATTAATTACAGCTATACTGTACACTTATAATGCAGTATGGTATAAATACAGTATGATACAATACGTACTACACAATTACGTACATTGAATTAACTAAAAATAACTATACGGTTAATGTATATGCAATAGAAGTGGGAGCAAGAGGTATACCAGCAAAATCTCTCTATAACCTACTAAAAGACCTTGGCCTGTCGAGAACTGCAGTAAGTTCTACTTTAGAATGAGTATATAAAACTGTTTTAGCAAGCTTCTATGAAATTTGAGTAGGTAGAGGGGGTAACATGAGTAGTAAAGGTGAGTGTCGATGATCATCACAAAGAGGTATCTCAAACCTACACTTTGAATCACAAGTCCCGGAGCTACTCAGGGTTACATTCTTTGCCACACAATGGACCCGGCACTTGTACGGTGAATGCATGGAATGCTAAGAAGTCCGTCTCTCTTTTATTGATTATTTACGTTTTCCTTCAGTACGAAAATTCTATTTAGCACCTAATTTTAGACAAATAATCTTTAATCAATGTTAATTTGATATTTAAAAAACTTGTTATTTTCCTTTTTGTTCTTATACGTTTCTTTATATGCGATAATGATTCTTCCAGCTCTTGATTAAATTTTAATGTCCATTCTAAAGAAGGACATCCATTTTCAGTAACAGTTGCAGCTAACTGTTTCCCTAAACATACATTTCACAGACAGATTTTAATGTTAACTTCGGCGATACATTTCTTACAATTTCGTCTTCATTATCCAAGATAGGCACAGGTTCTGTAGTTAGTTCTTCCAGCTCTTCTGTCAAATCTTGGTTTGCACTTTTCTAAAGATTGTCGAGATATTCACTGTTAATGTGTTTAAATCCTTCACCATAAATTCCATGTGCTATTGAGACAATAGTCCACTAGCATTACAGCACAGTATTACAGTCAAACTATCCTTAAACCCCATGCAGATTTCTCCTCCTTAGATAAGAAAGTTCGTGAAGGCATTCTTTTCCAAAACAGTCCCGTCTTGTCCTTATAAATAAGGAATGCCTATCTTTTGAGTAGTATCCCTAGTAATGTATAGTATAACGGATATTTGGAGAATAATCAGATTTCTTTATAATAAATAACTACAGTGTTGTACAAAATAAATAAGACGAGACCACATTATCCTACAACCTGCACAGTAACTACATGGCCTCTCTTGTCTTTTTTTTAAAAATACAATACGTATTAGCGGGATGTCCTGTAATTTTGCCAACCGCGAATACCGAACCCACGGATTGCGAGGGACAAATGTATTTGCTTTTATTGTCTTACATCTTGACCTTTGTATGTCACAATGCATCCTGTACTGTTGTGTAGTCCGGCAGCTAATAACTATGTATTGGCAAACATTTCACATACTGAAAGTAATAGTTAAATTGATTTTCCAGTAATTAACAAAGTGTCAAATTCTATAATCTTACCTTTAGTAAATTAGTGATCATACCTTAATTTTTTTAAAAGTTTTTGTTTGTGTTTAAGTTGATGTATCATGTCTATTTTGTTTATATATTTATTTATTTGTACATACTGTTTTCCAGAGACTGTTTCTAACACTTTATTGCATTTTAAAAGAAAATCATACAAATTGTTTGTTTCTATTTTTAAAAAAATCAGCAAACTTTTGAACATAAATCCTGAATACTTGTATAAAGAGAAACTGAAATGTGTACAAATTTACTTGTACTTTGGAGGTGATCATACAAATACTTCATAGTTAAAACATTTAAGCCTGCATCATTTGTTTATTGTAATCAATTCCCAAAAATGATTAAAGTCTCCAATTACATCTTTCTATTATTTGCCTTTTTTCAAAGCATTGCATTTTTTCAATATCTCCTCTTTAGTTATTTGCAGTAATTTTTTCATGGCATTATTGACACTTGACCCATCTCAGTAAAATTCAGTGTCATTGTATTTACATTTACTAAACCTGTTATAACTATGAGATTTATACCTTTAGCTCTTGTTTTTTGGTTAAAGTTTCCGATTTTTAAACTTTTTTATTGCAAAAAAAATCAATTTTTTCTTAGAAATATATGTTTTTATAGATTTTATGCTAGAATGTTTTATTACAAATATAAGATTTTTATTGTTATAACTGTATTAATTTGCTCTACAATGTTTTATTGTTTTTATTTTTCAGACCAAAAATGAAAAAATTTCTGAATGAAGGCACAACATTAATTGTGGACAGATATGCTTATTCAGGAGTTGCATTTTCAGCTGCAAAGGAGGTAAACAAAAAAAATTTCTAATTTTTGCTTTTCTATACTATTGAGCTGGTTGGCAATTAAAACCTGCATAGATAAAAATATTTATCTTAGAATGTACCCTTTCATATCATAGAACCAACCCACTGTTTCATTTTCATTTTTCTGTAAAGCTATAAACTTACTTTATCATTTTTGAAATTCGGCTTTTACTCAACAACCCTCCACTAAGCAGACACCTTTCATCTGGCAGACAAAATATCGAGAACCGTATGTGTCCTTTTAAGAGAGGTTTCTGTATATATATATATATTTTTAAGATCAAATAATACACACAAATACAGGAATATTTAATTTATTGAACAATAAACTCTAAGCTTTTCGTTGGCTTACATTACCAACATCTTCAGGAGTTACAATATTAAGAATGATAAAACAAACTGTCTAACAAACATGAAGCTACTAGATCTAGTAGCTTCATGTTTGTTAGACAGTTTGTTTTATCATTCTTAATATTGTAACTCCTGAAGATGTTGGTAATGTAAGCCAACGAAAAGCTTAGAGTTTATTGTTCAATAAATTAAATATTCCTGTATTTGTGTGTATTATTTGATCTTAAAAATATTCTAACAGGAAAACACATTTGATATTCTATATATATATATATATATATATATATATATATATATATATATATATATATATATATATATATATATATATGTATATTATTTAAAATATATATGTAACTTAAATTATTTAAAATATATAACTTTTCTTTTAGGTTATATATTTTATTACCTTAACACTCTTTCGTCTCACCTTCAGGTTTCTAATTAATTAGCACCAATATCAATTTTAACATCACTTGCATTTATTCTTGACACTTAATACACATTATACCCATTTACCTTAATACTATTTAGTGACAAGATTTACTCCTTAACTAATATTACAACTACAAAAAAAAGTTGTAGTTGTAAACTATGCTGTATACCCTATGCATGCCCTATGTTTTAGGCTATTTGCCCTGAAGATGTTTTATGACTGATTATACTATGAAAGTATATTCAGTATTAAATTATTTTTAAATTAATTTGAGGAATTTTGCTTCTTTACTTCTTGAAACAAAATAGTTCTCATTCAGTAGAGTGTAATTTCAGTGAATATTTCTAGTCTGTAACTAACCTTGACACTATTAAGTGTGAATGTTAATCAAAGAATAAACATTATGCATGACAAATAACTTTAATCTTGTAATAAATTGTAGTAGTAAAGATCAAGCCTACTTGAGTCTATTGTGTAGGTATACTTCAAAATTCTTTTTTCTCTCGGTATCAAAGGAAGGAGCACTATGTCCCTTTTTAATCCTAAATCCACTTAAAATACTTTTTCTTCCTTGTTACCCGTTGGGAGAGAGTGAGGGATAGACAACCTGAAGGTCTACTTCAGGTCGTAACATGATCTATTCTTAAATCTCAAACCAGGGGAATTTTTTACCAAACTTTAATGTTTTATTTTTCACAATTCCTTTCCTTATCTGTCATCGGCAGTAACAGTCAAATGAGTTGCTTTTAGTGTAAAAAATATGGAAATTCTTATTGATTATTCTTAAGAATAAGACTTTCCTTTTGTTTGTCTATCCTTAGTGTCTCAATATTATTCTCGATATATGTAAAGAGAATAACAGTGTTTAAAAATAATTTCATGGGCATTATACCTAAGGTAATAAGTGATTGAAAAGGCATGATAATCGTCAGTAACGTCAGTGATTATAAATATAAGAAATAGGACAGTAGACAACGAACTACCTTTGGACAAAATGTTTCATGGAGGACCTTGCTTTCAAAAAAGACTTTTCAAAATTATTCATATTGGAAATTGCTGCCACTAAATATACAAAGATTACAGAAACATACTATCTTGACTTGAAAAAGCGACTAAACTCCTTTCAAAGAAATTATAATCGGGCATGAAAATCACTTCAAGTACACTTGATGTTTCCAAAACTCCTTAATGGCCTTAATTGGAATCGGTAGCGATGAATTTTCATCAATCACTTGATTAGAAAACTTTAAACATTTATTTGCAATTAGTAAAAGATTTATTTTTTTAATAATAAAGAACAAATTTATTCTTTGAGGTAACAGGTCAGAAATCATGCAGTCATGATTTTAGATCAGGTTTCGTGATGATTATCAATATTGTTATATTACTAATGTAATTATGTAAAGTATATTGATGTTCTGTCTTATTTTTTATCTTTTCTAAAGTTAACACTTTCTAGATGTCCCCCACTTATCAGAACTATTTGATTACTTGTTTCTATTAAACTCTTCATGCAGCATTTATTATCGTCCTGGTTACCAGTTCTATCTACTGTCAGTTTATTGTTTTTTTTTAATAATTAAAAAAATTTAAACGTTTATTGTTGATATTGAAGTTTTATAATAAGATTATAATTTTATATTTTTACTAGAAAAACAAAAAAAATATTTAAAACAAATTAATTAATAAATTCCAAATAATTAATTCATTCAAGTTCATAAACGTTTTAAAGTATTAAAAAATGAAAGTAAGAAACAAACAAGAATTCTGAAGTAAAGTGGAACTGATGATAAGGACAGGGTTAAATCAGTCCAATGATTGCATAGTAAAAACTAGCTATATAGATGACTTCAATGAGTGATTTAGTATACAGATAGTCCATAAGTGGAATATATTAAAAATCCATCAACTGAAGAGAAGATAAAATCTCTATGAAAGCAAGATTATTGTTCATAATTTATCTATTATATAGATCTAGTATTGTTGAAATACATAAAAATAATAATAATATTATTAAATATAGCAATGTTTTGTAGGGCTTAGACCTTAACTGGTGTAAAGCACCTGATGAAGGATTATTGAAGCCGGATGTTGTATTTTTACTGCATTTAAAGAATAAAGCCTCAAATAACAGAGCTGGTTTTGGTGAAGAAAGATATGAAGACAGTAATTTCCAAGAAAAAGTTGCTACTGTCTTTGATAAGCTCAAAGACTCTACCTGGAAGGTAATGATTTTTATCTAAAGATGAAGTTTTTTTAAAAGTTAGTAATTTCATATAGTGTGTATATAATCAAATTTAATATATTTATTCTGTTTTCCTTATCTGAATTATTTTTTATTTATAAAATTTTGGATACCTACTATTTTTAATAGTGTAACCTGAATTCTCTACTCTGTGTTGTATTAATCTCCAGTGTAAGATTACCCCTGTATTAATAAATATTACATATTTTTTATGTTATGTTATACTAATTATGTATTAACGTATAACAGTTTTCTGCCTGCAATAAAAACATCTAAAAACGGATTGAGAATTTAAATGCTTATATTAAGTTGTAAGAAAATTTAAATACGTTTGAATAATTAGAAAACTCAGTTACTAATCTTCCCCTTGTTTGGGTGAAACCAATGTGTTCAGATAAATTATTTTCACAAAGTCAACTTATATTACTTATACATATACATTCCATGGTGAGAAGCATATAGTCTGGATACACATGGAGAGTCGACCAGACAAATCTAAATGACTGCAAATTAGAACCTGCTTTTTCTGTGATTGAGATTCTCAGTTTCTCTTTCTCACTCACTGTGACAATGATTTGTGTCGTGATTGTAATCGCTAAAGATAGTTCTGAAACAGTTTTGTTTCCAGTAGTTCGTTATTCATCTATAAATAATTTGTTTCATTTAAGTCATAATATCAAGAGCACAGTAGTACAATATATTACAATGAAAATATTGGAAAGAACCCCAATACTTCAAAAATAATACAAAATAACAAATAAAACAAGTTACTAGAATGATGTAGTTAATGTTACTCTAGTTTGTAACTTCTTGTTTGCTAGATTGTAATTTTGTAATAAGACCCTCTAATGATGATGGCAAGGTCATCGAAATGTACACAAGGGTTTAATCTTAGGTAACTTGTTATTTTTGTGGTGTTGGGGTTCTTTCCAACATTTTCATTGTAATTCATTTAAGTCGATTATTTTTAGATGTTATTTTTAGTCTATATTACACAGTATTAATATTATTATTGAATGTAGCACACGTGCGGGTGCACACACAGACATAAAACTATTAATTAATATGAAACAATCATACTGACATGGTCAATCCACATATTATTACCTAACCTCAATAACCAAAGCAACTGACAATCACAGTTAAAAACACAATCAAAGTTGAAAATCACAGTTATTTCAGAGTAGTAATCTCTGACCGGTTAGTGTGAAATCACTTTTAGTCACATCACTGATACAAACCCAAGAAAATTCAACAATGACTCATTTTTCATCTCCAGAAATATCAGACATGCCATCCAGAATGATGTTTTTAGTATTTGGCAGATTTCAGAGCTGATAACATTTTATTTTTGTTGAGTTTGGATTGAGTTTAGTCATTTTTTTTACATACTCTTGTAAAACTAAATCAAACTTTCTAAAGACTTCAACTATCTTTAGAAAAATTCTGATTGTTGTGTTGAAATAGTTGATCAGAGGGGAATACACTGCTGAGATAAAACTATATAATTAGGCCAAATATTATATTCAATAACATTTTCCAGTGTTGAGTTTTATATTAAGAAATTTATCCCATTTCTTCATTAATGATAGTCAAGTCTATCATAGTTAAGTCATAATTTCCCGATCCTAGTCAAAAGGAGTGTGACTAAATGGCCTGGAGTTTATCCTGATTATACAAAGCTTATGCAATAATCTGGAGATTTACCAAAGCTGAAATGTTACAAATCAGTAAACAAGAGTTTAGAAGAGGAAATAGTTTGATACAAAAACAATATTTAGCATTGTTTATTTTAGAATATATCAACTACCTTCTTTCAAAAATTACTCCGTTGTATATGAAGTAACTAATAGTTATTAGTAAATCTAGGATGCAGATTGTCCTTAGACACATATGAGCAGATAATTTTGGTAATGGGTTTTTTTTACCAAGATTGTCCTAAAAATATTTTTTTTACTTAAAAAAATTCTTTTTACTTAGAATTTATAATAACGTGGTACCAGTTTGTCATCAAAGTCTTCATCACCATCAGAGATCATATGAGAGTTGATGCTAACACACGAAAAGCCAATGGATTTTTCAGTGCCAAATAAATTGGTATTTGTGTTGAATGTGCAGCAAACATGAGTGTGGTAGTTAGGGTAGTATAGGACAGGCCAGAAGACACTAAAGGTTAGGGGTATTTGTATACCCCATGATTATAACTTAGCTTAGCTGTAGTTTCTTACCACAGTCCAAAGTTTGTAAAAAAATTGTTAAAATTATACACTAGTGATCAGTGTATAATGTTATGTGACTACAAAATTATTTCTTTATCTCTAAAAAAAACCAACCTAAAAAATGTAGTAGATAAACTTTAAAATACTTTAATTTGTCTTTGAACTAATATCTAACTTATAGTTACCTTGTATGTTAGGAAACTAATGTCTAACTACTTTGTATGTTAGGAAACTAATGTCTAACTACCTTGTATGTTAGGAAACTAATGTCTAACTACCTTGTATGTTAGGAAACTAATGTCTAACTACCTTGTATGTTAGGAAACTAATGTCTAACTACCTTGTATGTTAGGAAACTAATGTCTAACTACCTTGTATGTTAGGAAATTGATGCAGATAAAGACATAGAAACATTACATAAAGAGTTATTAGAAAAAGTTCTAGAAGCTGTTGAAAAAAGTAAAAATGTACCCCTAAGACAACTATGGCAATGACTGGTAAGTACATGTAAACATTTTGGAAATTATATCGAGTAATAATAAATTGCTTGTTTCTTTAAGCCATTTTATTTAAATACTTTTAGGACATACATTAAATGCAAATAATGAAGTATTTTTTTTTTAAATTACCATTAGGTACTATAAATTACAGTGTAATATTTTGTTGACATTGGTAGAGCTTGGACTTAATCTCTTTCCTGTTTATAAATGACTAGTCTATCTTTAATTATAAAAACCTAATTAATTGGGAGTTCCAACTAAAGAGATGGTGTTTTATTCTTTTTCCAAGTATATACTACTTCCTGTTTGAAGTATTCCGGTTATTAAGTACATGTTTTTATTCAAATTAGTGTTAGGAATATTTTTTTCTTTTACTTGGTAAAGAAACCATTTTTTAAATGAACTGTTCTGTATGATGTTGATAAAATTCACTAAGACTAGATCTACTAAGTTCTTTAGAGTCATGAAATAAAAGAAAAGGAATCAGGTCTTCTGCCAGTAGTTCCCTGACCAGATTAGCACTTGTAAATAAATTTTATTATCTATCCTTGGTTCTGAATTGGGACTTGATGCATTTTCTCCAGGTCTCTTTCCACACATTTTTAGAGACTGCTGGTTTAAAAAATTATGTCAAGAGAATACTTTTGTCATCTTTTTTTATTAAAAATTCGCCTATTGTCCCTTCTATCTTAAAACATTAAATAGAAGTATTTGAATCTAGTTGATTGGTTATCATGCATGTTGAAATTGTTTTTAATTTTACCTGGCTAGTTCCGTTTGCATACCAGGTATTGATTTTGTATTCTATTTTTATTGCATTTTTGTATAAATTTTCAACCAAATAATTATTTTATTTTTTAATATAAAAAATAAGTTTTTAATTTTTAAGAACAGTCCATTTAGAGTTTTATTATTTCTGAAACGCAATGAAATGACTGTAAAAGAAATGTGTACAAGATAGGAACATACAATTTTCCTGGTCCGGGATTTAAGGCATATCTTGGTTCATGAGTCAAGAGTCACATTCCTGAAGTGACTTTGTTACATGTCAAGAAGTGTTTCCCCCCATAGAAAAAAAATATATATGTAATTTATCAACCCTTTTATTCGGAAAGAAATATAACTTTTGGGAGTAGGATTTCTTGCCTGAACTACAATTCCTTGGTACTACTATCTTGTCTGTCTTGGTATTAAATCTTTTTGTCTACCAAGACAAAATTTGTTGAAACATTTTAATTGAATAATATTTTTTAAACATCCTAAAAAACAATTTTTAGTATCTGCAACATTAATTTTAAACCATTATTCTTAACCAAATCTTAAGTACAGTTTTATACTCAATTCTTATGGTTTTCTTCTTCATTTTCTGTAATAAATCAGTCATTTTCATTATTTAATTTTTTTTCTTATTCTCGCCATGCTTTAGAAAATATACAATTCTTTACATTCAATAATTCACTTTATTTTTTTTGTGAAGGAAAAATATTATTTCCCTCATAAAAAAAAAACTTTTTATGACTGTCTGAATAAATATGAATCACTTTTTTTTTATTCTATCCTGCTCTAAAATGACCATTCTCTTCATATATGTATCCTCTTCAGTGGTGTAGCCAGGACACGCCTGGGGGGTCAGAGAGAAGAACCTTCCTGGGAAGATTTTGAACATTTTTATCTCTAGAAATAATATTTTATGCTAATTTGGCACTTAAAATTACACAACTGTTGGGTCATCGGGAAGCTGTTGCTAAAAACCCAGGGCTGTTTTATAGGTTGACATTTTTTATTTTTATAGTTTTATATAATTATTTTTTTAATTGATTGGTTTGGGGGGAGCACATTCTCCCTGTGGCCACTGATCCTCTTATAATATCATGATTTTTACTTAAACTTTATTTAAAGTCTGTTAATAACTATTTAATGTGTTTAAAGTTAATGACAGATCATAGACCAATTTATCCAAATACAAATACACCCTATGTTTCGATTTTCTATCTGAAAACCCTTTTCAAGTAATCTGTGATTTGTCTACATTAAAAGTGATTAAAATTTAATGCCTACTAGTGCAATTTGATTTGTAAATGTTAACATTTATTAAGAATAATGAATTAAATCCTTTTTAATTATGTTAAAATTATTGTTTCTGAATTGCAAAACTGTAAATTATATCTTATTATTAAATTAACAAACTTTTAGCTCTTAAAAATGATTTTCGTATAGGAAATCAAAATGTAGAGTTTATTTGTATTAGTATGAATTTGTCTGTGATCTATCATTAACCTTGAAACAATATAACTTTTGTTTCGCCACTTTTCAATGTAATAAAAAAAAAATAGAATGAGATAATTGATAAAACCAGAAAAGATTACAGGCTGATTCAAATAACATCACAGAAATATATAAATTGTCATATTTGTGGCACAATAATTATTAGCATGGAGGTTTAGATATTTATGTGATTAGGTTTCAGATTACCTTGAAGTTATTTAACCTTAGATCTGGTGGTCTTATAAAATTTGTTGTTGACAGTACCTGTTTATAGTCCTGACCATATGACTTGGAAAATATTTGTTCTTCCAAGAATGCCCAAATATAGTTTGATTACACGAGTCAGCTATTTTAATATGATTTACACAAATATAAAAAAACAACAGCAAACTATCAAAGGCAGTTAAAATGCAATTGTTATTGCCTGGCAGATTGTTTGCAATTTTTTTTTATATTCTTCTCAGCAAGTGATAAATATATAATGAATTATTGTTTATTTACTGTAAGACCACAATACAAGACCCTAAACGATAGATTCATTTTGTGTTTATCATGTACAAATAGGTGTTTATGAAAATATTTGTCGTCAAAGTGACAGGATGTAAAATACGTTACGTGGCCAGTTGCAGTAGTCTTAATGGAGATGTGTAAAACATCTTATGCCAGGTCTAGGGTTAACAATGTAAAATTACATTCTGAAAGGTTACATTATATTATAAGAGTTTAATATATTTTCTTAGAAATTAATAAACGTATGAGAAATACAAATTTCTTTACAAAATATTTTACATAATATTAAGCACAAGTACAACTCTGGAGTTCCTCATATCTTGAGCTGTGATCTAAAAACATTACTCCTTGTACTATACCTAAGCAGTTCAATAAAAGTTTTATTTCAAAATTTATCTAACTAAAAGTTTTCTTTTTCCAATCAATACCATGTTTTTCCAAATACCCATTAAACTATTTTAAACGACTACCAAAAATTATCAGTTTTTACAAAATCAGGTTTATAGTTTCTATATAGTAGCCTATTTATCTACCTGAATATGAGTATTCTTGACTTAATGTCCAAGGACTCAAATTGTTTATTTTGAACTTATTTTCCTGGCACCAAAGTGCTCCTTGGAAGTATCCTTTACCCATAATCAATAAAGAATACAAGAAATATGTTATAGCATTTTAATTTGTGTGTTTCATTGCTTTATATTTGGTGCTATTTGTGTTTCAGTGATACAAGGAAACAAGGTGTAACTTTTGAGTATATTTACCAACCATATCAAACGAAAGCAATTTTATTAAGACTTAAGTGCCTTTCCAGAAGTATTGTAACTTCCACCTGAATACAAAGTCTTTTTATAATTACATGTTGCCTGTATTCTTACAGTTGCACATATAAAGCCTGATCATTCCTTAAATCCCAGACCGGAAGGTTTTATGTCCTTATGTTAAACCTATTAATATTCATTATCCTTCATATCTAATAAAAAAAATTAGCTCCAAAAACAACTTATAGATTATTTTGTAGAAAAGCTCCTACTTTCTTGAAATTCTATAACACTATGGTGTTAACTCCTTTTCACTCAAGTGTCAGGAGCCTCTGTTTTTTTTTTGACATTTTGCTTATTCCAATTTATTATTATTATTTATTTTTTTTTTTTAATTATATTTATTCTGTTTCTACTGACATTTCCTTCAATGCTTTTTTCTTTTTGTTCATATATATATATATATATATATTCTTGATATTTTACGTTATCCATTGTTTTTCCGTTGCACTGACCAGCTATGAACAGCAATGGGCACCAGAATGGCACCATCGTACGCAAATCTGTACATGGGATTGTTGGAAGAAAGTTTTCTAAAGACACAAACACACCAGCCATTATGTTGGTATAGATATATAGATGACATCTTCCTAATTTGGACACAGGGTGCTTCAACACGAGGCATTTTTAGACAGCCTGACACAATTCACCACACTTCAATTTACCTGGGAGAAATCTACATCAGCCATCACCTTTTTGGATGTAGAGGTAACACTCCAGAATGGAAATATCAACACAGGAATTCACATCAAACCGACAAACCACCTACAATATCTCCATTTCGACAGCAACCACCCAATAAACATAAAACGATCCATTCCATACAGTCAAGCAATCAGGGGTAAGAGAATCTGTTCGAATGATAGGGAATTGGAAGATTTTAATAGAAAGATATCAACAGCCTTCCAGAGAAGAGGATACCCAAAAAAACTAATTGAACACCAAATTCATTCAGCACAATCCTCGGTTCACCATGAACCACAAACAGAACAAAATAAACTGTCTTTAATAACAGACTACCATCCTGGTCTACATAAACTCAACAAGGTATTGAGAGATGGCTTCAAAATTCTTCAAGCTTCTGTCCACACCAAAAATCTTTTCACCGATCCACCGCAAATTTGGTACAAGCAACCTCCCAACTTGAAAAACATCCTAGTACATCCTAAACTACCAGACCCTGATGCAGAGAAACCACACAAACTTCCTCATGGCTCCTTCCCATGCAATAGACCTAGATGCAAGACGTGTCCAATACACCACTCAGCAAATAGTTTCAACAGCCAAACAACAAAAATGGTCTTCAAAATACAGGGTCATCATAATTGTACATCGAAAAATGTCATATACCAGCTACAATGTAAACTTTGCTCAGCACAGTACATAGGCCTGACCACGGATGGTCTGAATATCAGAATGAATGGCCACAGACATGATGTTAAAATTATGAATATGGATAGACCAACAGCTCAACATGCTGCGAGTCACAACATCACAACTTTTGATGACTGCTATACCACAAAAATAATTAAATCACTCCCCCCCTGATTGCAATCCCTCAGAACTGAGAAGGTGGGAACTATCATACCAGTGGTATACCAAGTCCAGAGAATCCCCTAACCTCAACATCAGATAAATCCATTCATTTTTTTTTTCCAAATAGCCTTATCTCTTTTCCCCTGACAGACTTATATAAACTATAATCACTCATATGTTCATGGAAACAATATATATATATCTTTAATCTGTGCATCTGTGACATCTGATTTCTACTCTACACAATCTGTGATTACAATTATTTTATTTCATTCTCTCATATTTCTTTTTGTGTTTTCTCTTCGATTGACAAAGACCACTGTGTGGTTGAAATATATCATTGTTAAGTGCTTTTATGTGTTTCTATTTCAAGACTACAGAGTGGACTATTACCAAGGTAAGTCTGTCAGTCTCCTAGTCCAAAAAATCTAAATAATCTTTACCAACCAAAACTAACCTAAAAATATATATATATACTATTTAGGTTAGTTTTGGTTGGTAAAGATTATTTAGATTTTTTGGACTAGGAGACTGACAGACTTACCTTGGTAAGAGTCCACACTGTAGTCTTGAAATAGAAACACATAAAAGCACTTAAACAATGATATATTTCAACCACACAGTGGTTGTTTGGTAATAATAGTTTCGGAGGACCAATAATTATTATAATTATATAAACTAATAGATTGTACTTACGTGCACCATGGAATACGTACTTATAACACTCGCGTATTAAATAAGCGATTTCTGGCCAGAAAACTTGTTCGTATTCCACGCACTGATCACTTAGGTTTAAACATTAATAAAATAGTTACATTTACGTGTGCTAGTACCTAAGGTACGGAGATTGAAAGTATAATAGTATATTAGAATGTAGGGGGTAACGATCTACACTCCCGAAAAGTCTAACCTGCTCTGCCGGTCCAAACGGCAGAAACCTTATCGCGGGTGAGCTTGTCTGACTTTGGCGGCGAGTTTAAAATAAAGGAAATGAGTCTATATTAAGTTTAAATACGGAACATACCGGGGGCCTTGAATCCTTCTAGGATTCAAAGAGAACTAACACAAATATAATATGTTGAGAGTTTATCAAAAATAAAAAAAGTTCATAAAAGAAAATAAAAATATCCTTTTTTACAAAAAATTGAGCACCCTATGGCGCAAGTTCATTATGAGCGTAGAGGTAGAGGGAAAACCTTGTGAGCAGGTCTTGTCAAGGTTCCCTGCTTTGTCTTCAAATGAACCACTCTTACTACACCATCCTTTCCTGGAGAAACACTACTTATCCTAGCCAGAGGCCATGCGAGAGGTGGTGCAGGTTGATGCACTAACACGAGGTCGCCGACGCGCAGGTTGACAGTTGGCACGTTCCACTTCCCCCGTTGCTGAAGAGTATGGATATATTCTAGATGCCATCTCTTCCAAATACGCTGGTGAAATGCCTTGATTAGCTGCCAGTGCTTGAGTCGGTTGGCAGGAATGTTGAAAAGATCCTCTTCTGGAACTAAAACCAATGAAGATTCTATTAAGAAGTGACCCGGGGTGAGTGCATTGAGGTCTGAGGCGTCGTTTGACAGAGGTGTGAGAGGTTTCAATATAGCCTCTACTTGAGTTGTGAGAGTGGAAAATTCACATAGAGTTAAAATATGTTCTCCGATGACACGTCGGAGGTGATGTTTTGCACTCTTGATTGCTGCTTCCCAAAGACCACCTTGATGAGGAGCTGCAGGCGGGTTGAAATGAAAGTTGATATTATGTTGTGATGAGAATTCAGCAAGAGGGGTTCGGCCTGAAGAGATGATGAGATTTTGTAAAGCATTATTTGCTGCAACGAAATTCGTTCCACAGTCAGAATAAATATTTGTGCAAAGACCGCGTCTAGACACAAATCGGGTGAGAGCGGCAATAAACCCATCTGTCGACAGGTCCGATACTACTTCAATGTGTACAGCCTTTGTCACAAGGCAAACAAAGATACAAATATATGCTTTGGTCAAGCGAATCGAGCGCAAATTGTGCATTTTGATGTTAAAAGGACCTCCGTAGTCAATTCCGGTGTTGAGAAACGGACGAGAAGGAGTTAATCTTGCTTTTGGTAAATCACCCATGAGCGGAGATTTATTGTGAGGCTTGTGTCGAAAACATACAACACATTGAAAAATGCGAGAGCGTATTACACTTCGGGCCGAGAGTATCCTGTGCAAGAAGTGATTGAGTCAATTGAGCGCCCGAGTGTAAGTATTTTCGATGATAAAAATCAATAAGAAGGTTGACGACATGATGTCGTTTGGGCAAAATCACAGGATGTTGCACATCCGTAGGAAGTTTTAAAGCGTTGAGACGTCCTCCCACTCGTAGGATATCCTTGTCGAGAAAGGGAGAGAGTCGGCGGAGTTGTGACGAGGCAGGTGTAGTTGGATCCTTCTTCATGGCAACGATGTATTCTCTGAACCCTGATTCTTGAGCCATCTTGAAAATTGCCAGTCTTGACGCTCTCATTTCCAGAGTGTTGAGAGGACCATCGAGCTTTCTTGAATGCGAGCGTTATGAGTAAATCGCAAAATATAAGCCATCACACGCTGGAGTCGGCTAAAGTGAGAAAACTGAGTGAGGAGGTCCCATTCATGAGGAGCAGTTGATATGAGAGATATAGGTGAAATGGGTTTCTCTTCTCCTGTGTCAATAAGTTTTGTAGGCATAAAATGAGATACAGGCCAGTTATCATTAGATTTTTGTAGCCAAAAGGGGCCATACCACCATAATGAGTGCTGTGGTAAATCTTTAGGAAGTAACCCACGCGACGCGCAATCAGCAGGATTATCTTCACTCGCTACGTGTCTCCAGTAATGAGAAGGCACTAATTCTTGTATCTGGGCTACCCGGTTGGCAACAAACGTCTTCAATCGATGAAGAGGTGTTTGTAACCATGTCAGTGTTACTGTCGAATCACACCATAGAAATACAGAAGAAAATTCCACCCTTTTTTCAAAAAGAGAGATAACATATCCCACTAGTTGGGCGAGTAAATGAGCTGCACTTAGCTCTAATCGAGGTACCGTGAGCCTTTTCAGAGGGGCTACCCGAGTCTTCGATATTACTTGCCGAATTAACACAGAGTCGTCACTAAGTTGGCATCTCAAATAAACGACGGCGGCATAACCGTTCTCAGAAGCATCTGAGAAACCGTGTAACTCAAAGTTTCTCGAGTGTGTTATTCGTAATGCACGAGGAATTACAATTTCTCGTAGAGCATTAGCCGAGTCTGTAAAGGTTTGCCATCATTTCAATTGTTCAGATGGAAGTGGTTCATCCCAGTTCAATCCTTTGATCCAGAGTAGTTGCATAAAACGCTTGGCCCACATAACAATGGGTGAGAGAAAGCCACAAGGGTCGTAAATTTGGGCAATGATACCGAGAATTTGACGTTTAGTCCTGGAATTGTGAGGAAAATTCAAATTATAGGTAAACGTATCGGTAGAGGGTGACCAGTGAAGACCTAATATAGTGAATTGTGGTTGTTTACTGCCTTGAAGGAATACAGGGGTCTCTAAATGAGCATCAGGAAGATCTTGCAGCAGTTGACTGGAGTTAGATGTCCATTTGCGTAGTTCAAAGCCTCCGCGAGCCAGGAGCGAGATGAGTTGCTTACGGAGGCTCAAAGCCTTTTCTTCAGAGTCAGCTCCAGAGATGATGTCATCTACGAACGTCTGCGTGCGTAGAATATTTGCAGCTTCAGGATAGGAGTCACCTTCGTCTGCAGCGAGCTGATGTAAGGTTCTAATGGCAAGATACGGTGAACAATTCACTCTGTAAGTCACTGTCGTGAGCTTGTAGATTAAAGAGGGCTGATCTGGATTTTCACGCCATAAGATCATCTGATAGCACTGGTCATCAGGGTGCATTTTTACCTGTCTATACATTTGACGAATGTCACAAGAAAAAACGTTATGAATCCGAAAATTTAGTAATAAATCACAAATATTCGTTTGCATCTTTTTGCCTGTTAATAAAATATTATTAAGAGAAATACCATTAAAGGTTTCAGAACTAGCATCAAATACAGTACGTAAACGAGTTGTGCTGCTAGACTCCTTTAAAACACCATGGTGAGGAAGGAAGTAATGAGGTACAGTTAGATCAGTATTATGAGCGTATATCATGTGACCAGAGGCTAAGTAGTCAGCCATAAAATCAGTATATAGGGATTTAAATTGAGGTTGAGCACTAAATTTCTTTTCTAGAGAGTGCAGTCTTTTTTCTGCATTTAAACGAGATTGACCCAGAGGAGGATGTTCAGTCTTGAATGGTAGTCGGACGCAATATCGGCCAGATTGGTCCCGAGTATGAGTGGCGGGAAAGTGATCTTCACATAATGTATCTTCTTGAGAAAGCTTAGACACAGCAGGGGGTTCTTCCTGTTGCCAAAACCTTTATAGTGAGTTGTGAAGGTCAATGTCGTTGACAACTAGAAGTGTAGTTGATAATTGAGAGCTGGAGTTACTATGAAGTTCACTGCCAGATAGACATGGTGCGTTACCCATTACTAAAAAGCCAAAGTGTGTGCCTATTAGCCTGGGTAAACGAGGTCCGAGGTTATAAGATTCTTGAGTAAGTATGAGTGGAAATAAAGCACCACCAAGAAGAACGTCTATGCCTCCTGGCAAGTGAAACGTAGGGTCTGCCAAAACATAAGGACGAACCTTGGAAAGAACTTCAGAGTCTACCTGTGTGCTTGGTAGGTTAACACATATTTTTTCCAATATTAAAAATCTTTCATTAATTGAAATAACCTTGCCCCCAAGAGTTTCAACAGCAACTGAGGTGAGACCTTTTGAGCGTAAGGGTACCTGAGACAATCCTACCACACTATGAGTGGTCTTAGTACGAGGAGCACACAATAATTGAGCAGCACGCTCGGTGAGAAAACAAGATTGACTGCCAGAGTCAACAAGAGCACGAAATACATGAGTAATACCGTTAGACGAGGTAAGCTTAACAAGGAGAGTGCCTAAGAGAACAGTATTAGAGATTTGAGACGTATTCTGCTTTTCTTGACAGGTCATAGTGATTGGAGAAGGGGTTATTTCCTGTTGAAGTGTCGGAGAGTCTTGACGCGAAGTTTGAGGTGTGGTCCGTTGCAGCGTAGAGTGATTTTCAAAATGTAGTAATGTATGATGATTTTTGTGGCATTTGTAGCAACTAAACTTTGACCTACAGTCCTTAAGATGGTGAGTACCTAAGCATGAGGTACAACGCCCCTTTTCCTTTACAATTTTGAGACGGGATTTGGCGTCCGGACACGAATATACCTTATGATCAATTTTATTACATATAAAGCATGGATGAGGTTTAACTTTAATGGAGGAGCCTTCTCCATAATTGTAGGACATCAGTGATACTTTTTGTTTAAAGTATTTATTTTGGGAACCAGAGGGGGTGCGTGATCCAGACGAGGAGGGTTTCGAGGTGAAAGGAGAATGAAGATTGGCATCTTCAATTTCATTACATTCTATACTTAAAAACTTAATAATTTCCGCTGCATCAGGTATTGTAGTGGAGTCAACTCTCTCTTGAGTAATACTTGATGAACGGAAGTTTTCAAAACGGTTCCACTATCCATTTTTCGTAAAAGCATAGCAGATAACAAAGGATTTTTACTAGTGATATCGATGTCAAGACCTTTAAGAGCTTGTATATTTTCTGAGTATAAATTTAAAAAATTTCTCATTTGTTTAGGAGTGTTGTTTACAGAGGGCAAATCTAAAATTTGATTAAGGTGTAAAGTAACTAACCGCCTCGGCGAGTGATATCTTTCTTTTAATAAGTCATAGGCCACTTTATAGTTAGCGTCAGAAATAGGGAGAGATTTAATTAAATTTAGCGGTTCTCCTGAGATAACGCTCAATAAATATTGAAGTTTAGAAACTGCTGGTAACGATGCATTTTCATGAATGCTAGCGTTAAATATATTAATGAATGACATCCATTCGAGCAATTCACCATCGAAATGCTTGAGTTCAAGCTTAGGCAGTCGTATATGTAACTGAGGAGTAACTATTTCACATTTAGGCCTTGTTGATGACATCTTACTTTCTATCGAATATACGGTAGAATTAACATAATCAACTAACTCATTGATGCTGTTAAGAGGAGCGTAGTTGGGTTGAAAATTCGGGTTAGCCTGTATTTCTAGTTCATGATAAATGTCTAAAATATCAGAAAATTCTTCACGAAACCTATTTATAGATTTAGCGCGCACCAACAATTTTTGCACGATTGACTTATCAGACGTTTTTTTTGTTAGATCAAAAATCTCTTGAATTTGACTAAATATATTGTCTTTCTTTGATTTAATAACTGCCAAAGATTTTGCCATGATTAAATGATAGTTTTATAGTAGAAGATGAGATAACTGCTTTAATTTTTAAATTACAAAATGGTTTAAAGAGGTTAGGCCTATGAGCATATATGTTTAACGGAGAGATAAATAAGCTTAAGTAAACAACAAATCGAAGTAGGCTCAATGAGATAACTGAAATCACTTTTCATAAACTTTACAATTAATTTAAACCAACATATTAATGCACGCCAAAGCCAAACCAAGATAAGAGAGGATCAGCTGTTTCATATACTGCGACATGAAACTAGTTTTCCCGTGTTTGCATGCACAGACAAAGTTTGAAAAAACTTGTAGAAATTGTAGAATGAACACATATAATGAATTGTATTTTTTATTTTGTATATAGGTCTTAAGGCTCAAGATCCGGCCCGGCTGGACCAAATTTGTTTGGTAATAATAGTTTCGGAGGACCAATAATTATTATAATTATATAAACTAATAGATTGTACTTACGTTCACCATGGAATACGCACTTATCACACTCGCGTATTAAATAAGCGATTTCTGGCCAGAAAACTTGTTCGTATTCCACGCACTGATCACTTAGGTTTAAACATTAATAAAATAGTTACATTTACGTGTGCTAGTACCTAAGGTACGGAGATTGAAAGTATAATAGTATATTAGAATGTAGGGGGTAACGATCTACACTCCCGAAAAGTCTAACCTGCTCTGCCGGTCCAAACGGCAGAAACCTTATTGCGGGTGAGCTTGTCTGACTTTGGCGGCGAGTTTAAAATAAAGGAAATGAGTCTATATTAAGTTTAAATACGGAACAGTGGTCTTTGTCAATCGAAAAGAAAACACAAAAAGAAATATGAAAGAATGAAATAAAATAAATATAAGTTGTGCAACTTATATTTATTTTATTTCATTCTCTAGTCACCTTTGTACATTAGACCTAAATAATGTGAGTAATAAACTTTAAAAAATAGATTTTTTTTTAAATCGTGAAAAGTTTTTTCCAACAAAAATTATATTAGAACTATTTTTTCTGACAAATAATTTTGTCAAAAAATTGTGTAAATTTGTTTAAATGGTATGTCAAGGTATTTATGTTTTTTTCAGCCTAAAAAAAGCCATCTTAACTCAGTTCAAATAAATACATTAAAAAATGTATGAAACGCGTTCTTTCCATATATCTTGTATGATAAATATTACAAGTTATGTATATAATTATTTTATTTATATATGCAGGTAGTTGAAGTATGAAAATCACTATTTGTATAAGCATTATGGTAAATATAGTCTAAGATGTATATTGACAAACATTGTGCTATTTCGGCAATTTAAAAATGTATTGGTAAACACCTGTCAAACCATAGTGAACTAAATAAAAGTATATCAAAATAAATCACTCAAATTTTGTAATAAATGACTTTCTAAAAAATACTTGAAAATACATATTTTTTTCATTTAGTAAACTCTTCCTTATAGTATATGAATAAAAAATATCTATCAGTTTTTCCAAAGTAAAATAAACGTTTTTTTTTTTTAATAAAGAAATTATAGCTTTATAACTTATATTTAAATAGACCTGATAAGGACAATGAGTGGCAATTGTTAAAATGATGAAGGCCATGGCTGTAATGAGGGATATTCCATATTCTTATTATCAGTGTTGTCCACAAGTATAGAGCTGGCTTTAATACTTTAAGCAGTGATCTATGGTATCATATACGATATGGTTTATTCTTGGACGTTATAGAATATGTTTTAGTTTTGTGGCCTAATGTTATTATTTAAAAAAATAAATATTAATGGTTGGTGTCAAGACATATTTAAATGTATCCTGACTGAGAAGGGCATTATTTATACTTAAAGTGGGCTATTTTACTTCTCTCAGCAGGCACTGTATGCAAACCATATAAAATAGTTAGATAGGTATGATTTTTAATTATGGTAACTTGGATGATCTTTTGTACCCCGCAGGGGAGGTGCGGACTTGCTGCACCTACTAAGAGGAATTTGGCGTCCCTCGCAGTAGCCCAGTCTAACATTACACCAATCACAACACACACACAACCACAAGCTTTCTCTCTCTCACACACACATACACATACTTATACACTAACATCTTCACTTAGGGAATTTGACTGGTCAGAACCGTTGTGCACTGAAAATGCTGAAAAGTCCAGAGCTTGACAATCTTTGGTCTGTGAGCTTGCTCTGCTGAAGACGTATGTGCGGTTGCTGGTCCGCTAGCCACTTTGGTCCTTGGTCAGAGAGTGTCCACAGTGCACAGATGTTGGAGCCTGTGCACAGTATTACGAGTTCTTGACTGATGTTCATCCAATCGAGCTAAGGAGGAAACTATGAGCCCCAGAGTTCTGGAGGTTGGAAATGATTTTTATCTGATCCATGGGTGTACCCGTTCTCACAGCCGTAACGTCCGACACAATGGTTAGCTTAAACACAATCTATGGAAAATCAACAAATGTCCAACCAGTTGAGTGTTAAGAGTTGCATCTTCACTGAACGTAGTGAAGCAGTTGGTTGTAAGAAAGTTGTGGTAGCCTCAGCATCTGATCTACCACCAAAGTTTTTAATTGTATCATGCATAGAAAAAGGAAAGGATCTTTCGAAGGTTTCGCCATTCTTAATTCAAAAGGCGATAGCTGGATGTGCAGCAGGTTTTGTCTCTTCCATAAGGAAGTTACGGAATAGAACACTGCTGTTAGATGCTAGGCATTCAAAGCAGTCACTATCTTTACTGAAGATGACCTCTTTTAATCAGATCAAGGTTTCTGTGGTCCCCCACAAAACCTTGAACTTGTCAAGTGGAGTTATAACATGTAAAGACCTTTTGGATATCCGTGAGGGCGAGGTTTAAAAAGAGCTAGCATCTGAAGGAGTAACAGATGTAGTTCGAATAATGAGGATGAAAAAGGGTCAGAGAATTCCAAAAGCATCACTGATTCTAACTTTCGGGAAACCATCCATCCCGAAATATCTGTACGCGGGATACCAACGTCTGTCTGTCAGGCCCTATGTTCCCAATCCTCGTTGATGCCACAAATGCCAATGCTTTGGCTTCATGCTCTAAGCCAGAGATATGCGGCCATTGTGGAACTGAAGGCCATACAGAGAATAACTACACTAATGCTCTAAAGTGCCCTAACTGTGCTGGTGATCACCCTGCTCGCTCCTTCAACGGTCCAAAGTTTAAGGAGAAGAAAGAGATCCTCAGTAAATGGCTAAGGAAAAGACATCCTTCCCAGAAGAAATATAAGTCCACGCAACCTAGACTTGCTGTAAAATCCTGTGCTTCAGCAGCCACAGTGGAAAAATCATGCTCCAATTGCTTTGAGTTGTCTAAGAAAATTGATGATGTCCTCACGGGACAGGTTAGTTACTTACTAGCCTTAGTGACAAAAAGTTCCACTGTGTCTTTGTCCATACCTCCTGTAATTTCATCTGACATAGCTCTGTTGCCATTAACTTCCCCTGGAAACATCAGGAGAAATAAGTCACATTTAAAGACGAAAGAAAATAAATCTACACCATCTGCGAATAACAAAAAAGTGACCACAAAAATTGCTCCAGTCAAATTGAGTGCAAAACCAACACTGGCCCAGAAAAGGAACCATAATACCTCTTCTGCTACAAAAAATCCCTCTGATCCCACCACTGCAATAGGGGGGATGGAATCCGATAAACCATTGCCTGATGTGTCTCCTGACGACCCAGGAAAATTAATATCTAATAACAACAATGAGAGCCATGTGAATCCGTTTCACTAAAACACAATGTCCACTCTCAAACAATCCATGATGCAGTGGAACATTAATGGTGTCAAAAGTCACATTGAGGATCTCAAAATAATTGTGAGAGAGTTTGCAGGACTTCATTACAGAAAATCGAACTAGAGATAGCGTACCCGTAACTGTGTCGACACTGTTTCTGTAAACTTAATAACTCCTTTACAAGCAGTAGCCATTCAAACAGTTGTTTTATACAAGCTCACTCTCTGTTGTATCTACTTTGCACCAAGTGACAACCTGCAATAGAGAGACCTTATAAACTAGTTACCGATTCCGTTTTTATTAATGGGGGATTTCTATGTCCACCACGTTTCATGGGGTGTACCAGAATGCAACTTGTAAGGGCATCTGGTTGAGAGTGTCATATCAGAACTGGATATATACCTGCTAAATGACGGTTCACTGACACATTCAGCAGCATCTACAGGCGGATGGACAGCTGTTGACTTGTCAATATGCAGTATTGCTTTGGCTACAAGATTGACATGATTAGTTTTACTTTACCACCTGTTCTGTGGTAGAATGATAAGTGCTCTGAAATCTTTCGTTTATGAACGAAAGCTTTAAACAGGTTCAAAAGACATCCAAGGAGTGACAACCTAGAAAGCTATAAAATCCTCCGTGCAAAAGCACAGAGAATATTCAGGGCAGAGTAGACGTGAATCGTGATCAGTACATTAGCACTATTTCAAGAACAACAGCTCCATCCACAGTATGGACAAAATTACAATCAATTATTTATTTTGATGGTATGCGGCTTCAACTGCAGACAATGTGAGATTTTTGGGACTTTTATTTGATAATAGATTCTCATGGAAAACACATGTGCAAGATTTGAGGACTCGATGCAAGAGAATGGATATGTTGAGAGTCCTTAGTGGTACTAATTTGGGGAGCAGATAGAACCTGTACGCTCCATTTCTTTCGCACCATCGTAAGATCGCGCATAGATTACGGCTGTACATCATCTCTTTCAATGCGACATAAAATGCTTCAAATTATATATATTATACTAGTCTTCTAAGCAAACCTAAACATCCAGAATTCAAAGCTGTTTTTGATAACCACGTCGAAGATCGTTATGATGCGCGTCAACGTTCGACTGCTCCCTTCGGTATAAGAACCTTGCGCATTTTTAGTAACCTAAATTTAGAACATCTGCCTATATTCGTACAAACATTGTGCCACATCCCTCCATGGACAATATGAATGCCAAATTTTGACTTCTCATTGTCCAGGTACTAACAGACAATACTCCTGACTTTATTTATTGTCAGGAGCTTTTTGCAGATTCAACAAACTCACCAACATATTGTGACTATATTCACAGACGGTTCAAAACTGGACAATGGGATAGAAAGGGCAAACCTACTCCTACGGATTGCTCTCAGCCTATAGCGTCTTTACAGCAGAACTCTATGCCATTTCCAAGCTTTAAGATCTATTCCATCTGCAACATCTAATGATCTAGTGTATTCTGATTCCAAAAGTGCTCTCCAGGCTATTCAGGAAATGTACACTAAGAACCCTTTAGTTGGAGACATCTTGTGCTCAATACACAGGATCCAATTACAATGTATTATTTCTCTGGATGCCTGGTCACTGCAGAATATTCCGAAACACTAAAGCAGATGAAAGTGCAAAATTAATTAGTTACAAATATAAACACGAGTGATGGCATCAGATTTTGTATGCAATGTTAAAACTACACTATTCTCTGTTTGGAATGAAGAATGGCAAAATGTAGATAGAAACAAGCTGAGGGACATCAAGAATACCTTACGACCATGGAGGTCATCTGTTTGTTCAAATTGTAGGGAGTAAGTGGTGGTTACTTGTCTTCGCATCAGCCACTCTTTGTTAACGTATGGATGGTTGATGCAACATGAGGATCCGCCATTATGTCAGTTTTGTGGAAGTACCATCACAATCAAGCAGAATATGCTTGATTGTAATGAGTTGACTGATTCGTATATTCGTTACGATCTTCGAGATAATTTAAAGGTGATTTTAACAGATGATGTCATGGCTATCGACCGTGTCATCGGTTTCTTACACCACCTGAATCTATTTCATAATATTTAAATTTTATATAATTTTAATTTCTTTAGTTTTAGATAATTAAAATTAGTTTTAACTATTTATTTTATTTTGATTAGTTTCATTTATGGAAGTTTTATTTTAAATAACACTTGAGGTAGGCGGTGATAATTTCGATTAATTTTTAGGCTAGTAAAAAGAAATTGTTATGTATGATATATAAGTAACCTATATTATTATACATGATCTTAGCTTTTTACAAAGAATCAGACCCAAAATTAGGTTTCCCATGGAACGTTGCGAAAACAACTTAAAAACGCCATCTCTTCTTTGTTTTTTTACTCCCTTCATTGGTTTTTTTAAAATAATTTGTTCTTCAAGATCAATGAAAATGAAGATTCATTTTCTAGCACTAACACAAAGCCTAAAGTGTAGGTTTTCGCCTTTTAATGTCTGAAATTGATGATTGTCCAACACCGTACATCTCAGCCAACTGTTTACCAGTAACTCCTTTATTTGATTGATTTATAATTATTTTATCTTCTAACGATAACTCGTGTTCTCTTAGAAACCATGGTAAAAGACAGAACACATCTGTAAACAAAATGGACAATGCGAAAGAATATTAGAGCTATCAAGTAGGTTGACCACCAACTCTATAGAACTTCACTGAGATGGTAACTCAGCATTCAAATAATGCTTGTGTTGTGCCTACACTAGTTTTGCAGAGAAAAAGCCATTAGCACATTCATATAGACAGAATCATTATTTTAAGAATTGGAGTATATTTGTGTCCTTTTTTTCCTGAAAATCTGAATGCTATTCTGGGTCAGAGTTTGGATAATTAAAGTTCTACTGTATGTGTATATTTTAATATCTATTTTAATTATATGGAAAATCTTTAAAAGACGGTTGGATGCTGCGTCAAAATTTGAACTCAATCACTGCAAGACTTTTTGAAGCGTACACGAACCAACATACCATTTATATATGTAATGCTTCTATACCAAATGGTATGTTGGTTTGTGTACCCTTCAGAAGTCTTGCAGCGATTGAGCTCTCAGTTTGACTGGTTTCAAAGATTTTTTAAATCTATTTTTCGGGTGAGTAAAGCTTTTATGGCCATTTGTATACCAGCAAGTTGTGTTATCACCTGCCGTAAGCAGGTTCACTCACCATACCAGCTAACAAAAATTATGGTCACATGTGAAACATTATCTGTTCCCAATTACATTGTTTATTAATAAAAACAAACATATCCACTTGCATCCCATTCACATTATTATACAATCTGAATTACATATTCACCTTAATCGAGGTACTTTGGTACAAGTGATTGAGCGTAAGTTGAGGTTCTTACAACACCAGTGATCTCAGTCATATATCCAAATAAACATGTGAACATAATGCCATTTATAATCGCATAATGCAAATGACAAATGATAAAGTTGGGGGAAACTTCATTGAGGCGCCAAAAGGAACTGGAAACACATTTCTTATCAGATTGATTGTGGCAACAGTTGGACTAAAAAAAATGGCACAGCCATAGATTTATTTTGTTCCTTCATTTCTCAACTATGCAACCACAAGGTTCCACAGCAAAGTGTGGCAAAGTATTGCTTTTATGTGCATGCATATTTTCCAAAGCCTTTTGTTAAATAATGTAGTAGCATCTTCAGGAAAAATAATCATCAAATATGTATTATTTGAGTGTATTATATAGGGAATTAAATTGAAGCTAATGAGTATTAAATATTTATTAATTTGTTAGATGGATTTTAACATTTGTGTCTTAGTTAAGGAACAGTCTTTCAACCTTAAAAGTCAATATATAGCTTAGATTTGAAAGTTCATCATTGGCACATCTTGTTGCCTTACACATACATCAATAAATAAATATCTTATTTTTCTTTTAACAAATATAACTATATTTTGATAATCACAGCAGTCTTGTGAAGCACTATCACTTTCACTTTTGTAAAAAAAATTAATTGTTAAAATACAATGTCAAGAATTTGTTAATTTATAAGGCAGTTATGGAGTTTAGTGTTTAGCGACGTCTCACTGGACCACCTTTTGTTGCACCAGGTTTTGGTTTATTGTGTAACATATTAGCACAAATTGGAATATGGCGAGCAGCTGCCGTGTCATTAAATTTTCGTCCACAATGCGGACATGGTGTTAAGTCAGAAGTGTCCATTGGTGGAGGTGGTGGAAGATCGGACAACTTACCTCCTTTAGCGACATGAGCTTGAGCAATCTTGGCTGCTCTGATATTGGAGATAAAGTCTTCATGTTTTTTGCGCCAATTGCTCTTCGTCAGCTAAAACAGTGTTTCACAAAATTATAGAGTCCAATAATAGAGATATTAATATAATGTTCCGAAACAAATACAAAAGTCTAAATTGTCTTTTATATATAAACTTGCTTAAATGAAATGATGTAAAATAGATTGATGTATATTATAAGGTGTTGATACAAATTAAGTATATTTGAATATTTTTGTAAAGTAATTTTAAAATAATGTTGATGGACTTAGTCAAACAAAATATAATAATTCTGATATTAGCAAGGAGTTAAAAACAAGTAAAATATATTTAAATAAATTTCGTACAAAGCACATTGTGCAGTTTTATACAGAGCACAGTAGCGTAATGATAAATAAATAACAATAACCCTTGCTACAAATATTTAAACACCCTTGATGTACATTTCGATGTTTGTAACCTTCTGATGATGCCAACTGTGTTGGCGAAATGTACATCAAGGGTGTTTAAATATTTGTAGCAAGGGTTATTGTTATTTACTTAAAGCACATTGTGTTGAAAATATTAAATTTTTTTCCCAGTAGTAAATTCTGTGCAATACTTTAGTTTGTTTTAACTATAAATAATATATATTACAATTTTTAATTCATTTTTTTTTTATATGGTACTTCCGTACTGATTTAATATTGTTTTTCTGAATTGAAACTTATTATTTCTATTTTTATAATAAAAACTTTATTCTATTTTTTTAATAAATTATTTTTTTTGTAATTTAAAATTGGTTTCTAATATTACTTTATTAAAAGATATGTTAAGCCATTATTGTATTCTTAAATGGTTAATAAATTATGCAATGGTGGACAGTTCTTTATAAATCTAAAAATATATTATTATTGTGAAACTTTGGTAATTGAGATAATTATGATTAAAAAAATATCTAATACTTAGGTAATATAGCTTACAGGGGGTGGTGGTGGAGGTTTACCCTTCCTCATATAAGGTTCTGCTTCAGTTCCTCTTATTCGTTGCTTAACTGGATCAAAAACCTTTCTTTTCTTTTTAGAAGTTTTTATGCAGATTTCTTCATGAGCTTTAATCCGGTCTGAAGCAAAATTGCGAGAACAATTTTTACATGAGCTGAGATTAGACGAGGTTCCCGAAGTTGGACGATTTTGTGCTATATTCACATTTGGTTTCTGCGCTTTTGCAGACGGTTTCATTGTTTTAGGTGTCGTATTTGTACTAGATATATCCTAAAAAAATACACAAATATGTAAAATTTGAAACTTCAATTTAAAAAATCACTAGGAATATACAGAGAAATAAGAGTTGATTGAGAGGAAATTTCCAGAAAATATTACTAGGTAAATTTTTTGTTGAATATAAGCAAAAATGTATTTTGAAATTAAAAGTTACAAATTAAAGCTTGTGTACCAGAGGAAGCAAATTAAAATATAAAATGATTGGCTTTTTAAAACAATTATCAATGGTTTATTCAAGGTAAGGGTATTAAATTTTGTGGTTAATCCACCATTAGAGATTTAATAGATCTATAAGAACAAACCCGTGTTTAAATTTACATAAGAATATTTTAGATTTTATCTCTGATCACTGCTTTTCCAAATATTACTAAGCGTATTTCTAAACTAAGGGCCGTTTGTTTATATTCCCTCATAGTTCGCGTGCAAGCCGCAACGAGCGCTTGCGTCGCGTCCCGGCATGCCTTGGCAACAACTACGCTCAGTTACAGCTGTGTAGCTAACATGTGCGTTGTGTTCTGTGCTTGCAAAATGTTCAAGGTTATCGAATCGCCCGCCCCTTGCGAAGTTCGTTCGGTTATACGGTTTTTGTCGGCAAGAAACATGTCTGCTGCAGACATTCACCGACAGATTTCTGAAGTTTATGGTGCTAATGCCATGTGTGAAGGAAAAGTGCGTAAGTGGGTTCGAGACTTCAAAGATGGCCGCGACAAAATATCCATGACAAAACGCGATCTGGCCGTCCATCTCTAATGTCAGACGATTTGCTGTCTTCAGTTGAACCGAAAATTCGTCACACGAATTTCCGGAAGTTTCGAGGTCTGTGATTTACAAAATTGTTCATACAAAATTAAACTTTAAGAAACTGTGCTCGCATTGGGTCCCTAAACTCCTGACGGAGGAGGACAAACACAAAAGACTAGAGAGTTCCTTGAATTTTTTGACACGTTATGACGAAAATGGTGACGACATGCTGAGTCGGATCATAACTGGAGACGAAACGTGATTTCGCATTTCACTCCCGAATTGAAACAACAAAGCATGGAATGGAGACACACGCAATCTCTCGTAAAGGTCAAAGCCAAACAGACTTTGTCACAGCGCAAGATCATGGCGTCCGTGTTTTGGAATAGGCATGGTGTTTTGCTGGTCGACTTTATGGAACGAGGAACGACAATAAATGAAGAAGCCTACTGCCAAACTCTGAGGAAGCTGCGCAGAGCGATTCAAAACAAGAGATGTGGCATGCTCACAAAAGGAATTTTGTTTCTGCACGATAATGGAAGGCCTCACACTGCCACTCAGACCCGAGCTGCATTGGACTCTTTTGGCTGGGAAGTTTTGGACCACCCACCCTACAGCCCTGACCTTGCGCCGAGCGACTTTCATCTCTTCCGTCATCTGAAACATCACTTGGGCGGCAGCCGTTATGACGATGACGACGAATTGAAAACGGCCGTGAATTCTTGGTTATCACAGCAGGCGGCCAGTTTTTATGAAGAAGGTTTCCAAAATTTAGTTGTGTGATATGATAAGTGTTTACAAAAACTTGAAAACTATGTAGAAAAATAGATAAAAGTATGTAGATTCCAAAAATAAAATTAGTTTTTGCAAATTTCTTTTTGTTTTTATTTTATTTTCAAACGGCCCTTACTTTAAGAATACCCCTCGTAGTACACAAGAGAGACTTGAAAATACTAATAATAAATGTAAAACCTTTTATGAATATATATATAATTATTTTTCAATATAGTAAAAATGGCAACAGTAGTCAACTGTGTCAAGAATGCACATTGTGCAACTATTATTATTGTGCAATTCTTATTTTCAAATTATTGAACTACCTTTCTGGCTATTCTTTTTTAATAATTAATTGAAACAAATAGAATTAATCAAAGGAGATTACTTGTGATTTAGATAAACTTATTAAAACTATAAGCTAACAAACATGTTCCATCAATGTGTTACAAAAAGTTATTGAATGCAATTAAAATCAATAAAAGATCTTAACTACAAGATAATTTAATTAGGTCAACTAACTTTAACTGTGTTAGAAGGAGGTCTGCTCGAGCCGATACTAGAAGTTGGGGAAGGCGTTGTCCTTTTAATAGTAGTTACAGGTGTAGTTGAAGTACTTTTCACTCGAGTTGAATTTGGTGCAATTACTGTTGATTTATTCTAAAAATAACAATTGTTTCAAAAATATTATTAAGAAATATTTCATATTATTTGAATTGTATTAGTAATTTAATGTATTAAAAATATCAATTTAGCATGTTTACACTTATCACAACACCAATTTAGCCTCATGTCGATATTATAATTGAGGTATGAAGAAGCCAAGGTAAGTGAATGACATATTTGCACATTTGGAGTTGATTGCAGTTACAGACAGTTAAAAGTATATGAAAATGTTGTGGCAAAAAAAACAACTAAATCATTAAGTGGTGCTGAGATATGGCAGTAAATATATTTACAATTAACATGTGCCTTTATCATGGGCCTTAAACTTTAACCTTTATTTCTTCAAAATGCTAAAAAATATCATTTACTTCCCTTGGCTTTATTACAACCAAGTAATTTCAATTGGTTTGCATAAAAACTTTTGAAAAAAAATTTTTTACTATTTACCCATAATGAGTGTTATCCTTAGATATGCTATCTTAGATGTGCAATAATTTATTTTGCATATTTTAATTTTTTTGTGATGCAAATTTTATTTGATAATTTTTAAAACAGGAAAATTAAATTATGTTTAAGTGTTATTTGTTTAAACTGTTTCTATAGAAACAATAATGATTTATTTATAATACTATATATATATATATATATATATATATATATATATATATATATATATATATATATACCAACTAAATTATGCCATTTTTGGGGTGTAGACGTGGTTCTTGAGCTACCCCTAAAGATAAAAGTCACACTGATAAGTCGGAAGAGACTTATCACACCTGGGAGACCAAGGTACACACTAAAACATGAGACAGTCCATCTAGGAAATATGTGCCTAAGAACTCAAACAGACTCATTTGTGAGGATTTAGCTACATCCTGTTGAAACCAAAAATCATTCAAACCAATTTTTCATCTTCTCAGTTCAAGTTTCATGAACATTTCACGCACATGAATGTATCAAGCAGAATTCACAGATACCGTGGTCCCATTTTCTTTGAAAACACAATGCCAAGAGTTCACCAGATTTACTCTTGCAGAGTGGAGAGGATGCTGGGGAATTGTGTGGGATGAGCTTAGTAATGCAGTTTGTTAATTTTCTTTTGTGTTTCATCACTCATCAGTAATCTCATTGATCCCAGAATCACTCTTAATTTAATACCAATCATTCTGTAAGCAAAGTCAGTTGTTTTCAATGTACAATAAGCATTTTCTACAGATGGCATTTTAGTGTTTTATGTAAAATTCTTCTAACCTGTATATTTGACTACATTTTTTGCCTTTCCTAACCTTACAGTATTTTTCTTTGTTGACACATTTCAGTATGATTGCATTTTTATAACTTCAATAGTACTTAAAAATGGAGCCATTACAAAATGTATTAACAAAGGAACTGTAATGTTAGGAACGGCAGAAAAATGCACTCAAATACATACAAATATGCCTAACAGAAATGAAGATGGGTATATTAAGAATTTCATCTAACCTATTCATAATCATTTCTTAGCTAACTACCTGACCATCTTGACGTTCTGATTACTGCTTCTCAAAATTCTCTGATATTACACTGCAAATCCGGCCTGTATGCTTCTATCCATTATGATTCCTGGTAATCTCAAGTGTTTCAATCATCTATGGATAATATTACAGCTGGCAACAGCTACATGTTGGACAACATTGAATTGTAAATGAAACTATCACTAAGTAGCTGTAACTGACTCACCACTTTTAATGAAACTATCATACAAAAACAATGTTGCATGTCCCACTGCTCTATTGGTTCTGAAATAGCATTTTGTTTGGAAAAGAAATATCTCCAACCACACGCTTTCTTTATTATACAGTTCAAAATAGTATGTCACTTTGTGTGATTACACACACATATATGTTATATATATATATATATATATATATATATATATATATATATATATATATATATATATATATATATAAAATAGAAGTTTTTGTTAATTGTATCTAGATGTTATATTATAAAAGTGGTGTTGAAGTATTAGGCTTTGAACATTTAAAAATTAATAGGTAATAAAGTTGATATATTCTGTGAGAAAGGAAAAAGAGAAGTTTCATTGTTAACCATCAATCACTTCTGGAACACATCGAACAACCAAGTCGCTTTAAGAGAATTCTCATTAAATTTAAAGTAAATTTAGTGAAAGGGCATTTATAACCATGCATAGATCATTTTTATGAGATAAAGCATCACTGATGAATATTTATGCCTACAGATAATAGCCAATTAAATGTGCTGTTTTTATTACGAATTATTATTAATTCCTTAACCCTGATCAATTTTCAATTTGTTCTTTTTTTTTGTTTTACCACTAATATTTGTTATTTGATTTTTAAATCACAATTTTCAGTTTGTGATCAACAATAATCAATCTGATTATTATGATTTTATTTGTTTCTCATAATTTTAATTTTTCTCAATTTAGATTAATCAAAGTTAATTTAACTAAGTAGTCAATGAATGTTTTTTAGAGTTCAGGAATAATATCTTTTTATTCCCAATATTCCTTCACTAAAATTTATTTGTAAAAATATGGATCAGGAACCCACAAACATATTATTATCTAATATTCAGGTGAATAATTAATAAATTAATTAATATTTTTGGAAAAATTAACTTGATTTTTTTTCAAATAATATATTTTTTTTTATTTTATAAAGATCATACCTCAGTCTTTCTGGCCATTGTTGTTGACATCTTGGACATGGACTTTGTAAGTGATGTTACATCATTTACTTTAGATTGTACCAAAGGTTTCTTTATCTCTGGTTCCTTAGCTGGTGACATGTTGTGTTGATTGTCTGTTACTTTATTCACTGCTGTATCTTTCTTAAACCGGTTTTCATAAGCCTGAGCCAGTGTAGTTGCTCCAATGTTTGGAAGCTTTTTAAAAACACGAGATGAATCTAGTTCATTCACTGCTCTTGTAAGATAGTCATTCTCATCTCCAAATAATGCTGCTTGGTTCTTAGAAGAGCTGTTAAACACTTGGCGTTCTTCGTAGTTATTATTCTCATTTATTAGTGGATACTCGTCTTCATACTCTGTCTGCTTCCTCACTTGACTTTTTGACCGTCTGGCAGGTTGACTTTTCAAATTTCCGTTGCTACTGCGGTCTAAGCTTGCTCCTCTAGGTTCTCTTCGATTGTCATATATTGGTTCCAAAGGATAACTTCTGTCCAATCCTGTTGGATGGTGTGTTCTTCTTTCCTGAAACAATTGGCGTACTTTTCCCCCACCTTGTCCCACGCGTTGGTACCCCTGGTGTGACTGTTCTTCATACAATGCTAATAGTTTTCTTTCTTTTTCTTCTAATTGTTTCTTTTGGAATTTTGCCTGAAACAAAACAATCAAATCATTAAATTCAGTATACAATACTTGCAACAACAATTATAATTGTAAAATCTAAATGTCCCAACTATTTTTTATATTAGTCTGTATTTAAATAGCCCAGCTACATACTATAATATTTTTACTCAATATATGATTGGGCTAGACATTTATTTTCCTTATTTTAAACTTGTTTTCTTTATATGTTTTTCCAGGACATTATTTAATTCTATAAAAAGATAAATCTTTGCTTTTACCTCAAGAAATAAGTCAAGATTTATTTTTTAACCCTCTCTTTACACAAAATAATGTTTTTTTCTCAATAATTTGTTTCGTTTATACATGTTTGTATAACTTGTGGTTATTATTTTGTATGCTTTCTGAACCTCATGAACGATATCAAATGTTGGAAGGAAAGTGTATGCAGGGAAGAAGTTATTGTGGTTATTTAACTTTTATTATCGGTTTGAATGTTCTTTAAATCAACTTTTTTGATTAGTGGCTTCTAAGGTTAAAATTGCCATGTTGCTTCATAAACAAAATAGAAATCTTATATTTAATTTGTTTTAAAAATAATTATTTTACAACACATTTTGTAAAAATTAGACAGGATTATTTGCATAGTGAATGCATGATTTTAAATAGTAGATTTGGGAATTACACAAAGTATTTTTAATTTTACTCTTTAATATTAAAATTTATGCTAAAATTTTTCTAATAGCTGTACTTATAATATATTTTTTTGATGTAAAAATTGTTCCTTATAAAATCATTTTATTCCTTATAAACATTTCAGAAAGACAATACATTCCAACCAAAAAATTGCGAAACTTCCTATAGTCTATGCGCCCTGTTTTTTTACATTAATTTCCGGTTTAATTTCAACATTACACATATAAAGCTATATCACTTCAAGTATTAAGTAAATTTTTGGAATAGAAGTAAAAATTTCATTTTCTCGCACATACAATAGAAACTCTGAATCTGTCATTTCTATCAAAAGAACTAAACTCAACAAAACATTACAACCTATTTAACAATGGTCACAACATATAGATTATTCAGAGAAAGAATGAATCCATTGAAAACATTCTGAGAAAATTGACTTTAAAAGTTGTGGAGCTGTAATTAGGATCAAGGGATTTTCACAAATTACAAACAATATTCGACCACTTTAAAATATTGACATCATTTGATTCAGTTCTGCTTTAAAAAAAAAAACATACAAAATACTTTTTAAAAGCACCCTATCGCAATCTATTTAATCCTTACATAGTTTGAAACTATTATGTGTTTTACTTTTTTTTTTAAACATAAGTGTTGTACTGTTTTGTTCTATTACTAACTTAATTTAAAATTTTTTGACTTGGTGTACTTTTTCTTTTTCTAAACTCTTCATATTCTCTTTGTAAAAATATTTCAAATTTTTTTAAATCACTATTAGAAAACCTAGGAAAAAATATAGATGCCTTGGTTTTATTTCAAGATAAATATATACTCTGGCACAGACAATATATATACTGTCTCTGCAGGGCTTCAGCCTCTCCTATTTTATCAAAAGAGACTCTGCCTCCAATGTTTGTATACAAATAAGGAAAAGTATTTGAAATATAAACATACATTTTACAATATAAAGCTGGAAGAGGTATTCTGTGATTATAGAACACTCAATTAAACTATTTCTAAAGAGTATTCAACTTTTTATTAATAAATACTCTCATAATATAAAAATACACTGTATAACATAATTACATTTTATCAAGATACTGTAAAAATTGATGTTATTGTTTTAAATAAATAATACAACCTTCTTTTTAAATAATTCGATTGTTGACTTAATAGGCCTAGGTCAATAACTAAAAATTTGTACTTCATATCAATTTTAATATAAAATACCAATTTTTCCGCTAGGCCAATCATTTCATTATTTCAAAATACAAAAGAGCATTGATAATTATATAAGCTTAAAAGATTTACTGTCGAACTCATTGTCAAGTGTGTTATAGAATAAATCTTAAAATAATGTATTTAATATTTTAACTGTTTAATAGCTTAGTGTTAAAAACTATATAAATATAAAATAACATAATATAATATTAAAAGCACAATATATTTATTTATAATAATTTTCAATGCTAAAACATAGTGGGTTTATGGTTTACCATTGAAAAACTACCAATGTTTTCAGAAGTCATGGCCTGTGTATATATAGGCTAATTATAACTTAATTATTTGTCAATATTGATGATCACATTTACTTTTTAATTCAACTTCTCAAACAATGCAGGCTAGTAAGACAAATCAATATTTACTTTACTGACTTATTAATCAGATGATTCCTTGCCTACAGCTACATCAACCATTGTTCATGTTCCAGAAAGTATCTTTACATTAGGAATTGTTCAAGAAGAGTAATTATAATTTAATTTTCTTTCTTTCACCTCATTTTCTCTATTATAAGCTCTAAGTATTTGACTTTGGATTAAAAAGATTGTTATTAAAAAACAAACTACAAAGAAAAATTCTATTTCTAAATAGTTTCTAAAGTTGTGCAATATTTTTACCTGTAAAATATACCTAATTTCGATCTAACTAATAAATAAAGCAATCTATACCTGCTTTGACTTGGCCCCTCTCAACACATTCGATGTTCACTAAATATCGGCAATTAATGAAACTGCCTGCTTTCCAACGCTAAACTGATCAACCTTCCAGTCTAGCCATCCCACACGCCAGCCAGGCGATTCGATGATTCATCCAAACTATCGTAGGAAGTTGTACTTGGTGCAAGATAAATTGAGGGCACCTTATTTCTTTTATTTTGACGAAAATGTACACAGCAAATGATACCGTAGGACTTAAAGCCGTCTGCGTACGGTCCGTGGGAGTGTGGTGTTTGCCAATGACCATGTTTAGCTTTCAGTTGACACATGACAACGTTCGCTGGATATAAACTTGTGGTTTTTATAAGCTGATTGGTTTAGCAGGACAAAGTTCTTGGATTGAAAATTACCCTCATATTATAAAGAAATATTAAAAATTAGCGGGGTCAATCATAACAGTGCGCGTGAGTTACAGGGAGACTATTATGGAAATATCTTTGTGGTAGACTATAACATGCTAATTAAATATGAAAGTAATTATTTTTGTTGAACCTAAAATACAATTGTTTCAAAAAAAACAAGTACAAAATGTACTGTATGAGTAATATTTTTTTTCAACAAATATAATTCTAAACTATGCAACAATATTCTTTTAAAGCTAGGTGTATCGACTTAAACATGCATATGTTGGCCTCGATTATCCTCATTTCCGTAGCCTTTGGAATTTAATTTCCCTAAAGACATCTTATCTAAATTCAATTTTCAAGTATAGGTACAATTTTATAAGCTGGCACATGAGGGCTGCGGGCCTTGGCGAGAGGCCGAAGATGAGGGGGAGGGTAGAGGTGCTCGCCGGTCATTTTAAAAAACATTGACCCTTGGATTTCGCTGACTCAATATTTTGTTACTTATTAATAGCTTTTAATGTATAGTAAAAATAACAAAATTATAGCTATTTACACGTAATCTGGCACTTAAATTATCGTCTATATTACCCTATACAATATGAAGAGCACCGTGGTACGATATATTACAATGAAAATATTGGAAAGAACCCCAATACCACAAAAATAAAACAAGTTATTCAAGATTAAACCCTTATGTATATTTTTGTACATCTTAAGTAACTTGTTTTATTTGTATTTTTGTGGTATTGGCGTTCTTTCCAATACTTTCATTGTAATATACTACCCTAGATAAAAAACTTGTCAACGTCATGCGGGTTGCATCAATTGTCCTCGCGGCCCTCTTGAAGGCATTGCAGTAGATGAAATATGAAATGCTGTAAGTGGTGTATGTCTACATCCGCGGAAATGTTCGCAGAACGGTCTTTGCCTAATCTACACCCCCCTCCTTGTCTATAGTACCGCGCCACAGTGTCAGCCTACGTATCAAGACCTATAAATAGGGCGTCATGGAAGTGTGTTAATAGGATTATCTAAGGGTTAAGACGGGAAGACCGCAATTTTTGTCCCTGATGATGGATGACGACAGTGCCTGATGTTTTCTAGACGACTAATACACAATTACTATCTAAGAGCAAAGTGCCAGCTTATAAAATTTCACCTAGCTTACATCGCTTAGTGACTGATTGAAGCCCCCACGAACTCCCCAGTCAAGTATGTAAACATTGTTATAATGAAGAATTTATAGAGTTCCTAGAGCGAGCAAGAGAAAATACAAAAAGGTTTGATGATGACTTGCCTCTATCTCATACCAGGAAACGCTTGTTCTTACCTCAAGCCATTAGTATTCACAATCTTTTCGTACCCTTCATACCCGAATTAACACAAAAATCACTAATTTTAAAAGTAATCATGTCGAATCATTTGCTAACTTCAGTTTTTAATTATCGTATTAACGCTTTCAGGAGCTGATAACACGAATGCTAAGTGTTTAGTAGGCCGAATAGCGTGGAACAGCAAGCATGAGCGGCTATAAAATAGCTGTCAGTCGGGCAACGCATCATGCATCACGCACAGTTCTTTAACCCTTCATACTGGGTTGGCCTACTTATTTAAACCATATTTTAATGGATTCAGATTCCGTGACCGGACGCAGTTCCCACTGATTACCATCTAAAACTGACTATGTTTAGGGGTGGCTTTTCAGACTTTAACTGGGCCACTAAAATGGTAAAACACATACGGTAAGAATGAGTATAATGCTTTTAATCGATACTCGATGTTTATTTAATACGTGTGTTTTCAAGGTGAAAAAACGTTGACTATTTCGCCTGGTAAAATAATTTCAAGGATAAAGGTGATGAATATGAAAATAGTCGAAAAGTTTTTTCACGCTATTGCTTCTTATCCCTTCGTTCAAAAACACTAAAATAGTGCAAAATCCTGGGGATTATCTACACATTTACAATACAGCCTGTAAATCTATGCCTCCGTGAATCCAACCTCAAACTCGTGACTCCTGACAGTGATTATAGTTTGATTTAAAACAGAATAGGATTCTACGTAGGTGAAATTGGCCAGAGGGAGTGGGAGGATACCGCCATCTGAACGAATAGGAAGTTCACATCTTGCTGCGTGGGTGAGCCTTGTTGCCAATTCGACTTTAATATTCCTTTCGTTGTAGCTGTGGTGGAGTAATTTACTAGTGCTGTAGCTTGCTTCGTTCTGCCGCTGGCGATGGCGGGTTGAGAGTCACGGCGTTCGAACTGCACCCTTACCCTGCCACAGACACAATCCTATTCTACTTTAAATCAAAGTATAGCGTCAGTCTCAAGACCGGGGGGGGGGTTGATAAATCTTATTATGTCCCATGGTGACTGTGTGTAACAGCCCTACTATAATAAAGCCTTCCCACCATGTAAAACCTTACTGTAAGACATTGACTGGCCCGCACCCTGAGACAGGACTATACGATACTCCAACCAGACACAATGATGGAGGAAAGGCCGCCCGTTAGCTTTTACTAGTGTATAATGCAACGCCAATGTAATGAGAACGCAAGGGCACCTGGGCTCTCGTCTGCTATCCCTTCATAATGAAGTCTCGTCTTAAAATAATCATGAAGGCAGTGCATATTAATTACGGAAAGTCCAATATAAAGAGGGATGAATTAGTTCACCTTAGTCCGAATAGATGATAGTATCAGATTACTCACTAGAAGTACGCTTTTCTCCCCCCCCCCCCCATTAAGATTACCTTGGTGTCAGTCATATTACTCAGTCGGCATATAACTGAGTAAGGAAAGAACCAAATGCGTTCATCTTCAAAGTCCCCCATTATTCTAGTCCTGCTGCTCTGCAACGTCGTAAAGTGGGAAGTAATACAGAAGTATTATGCATGAGTTATAAGAGAGTAACAACTTATATTGAAATTTCTTTCTATTTTTATTCCTCTTACAATTTGGTTCTCTTTAACTTCCCACTTTCTCATCACAGGCATGAGTTATACAAGAGCAACTGTTTTGTTTAATAGTTGACAGTAAACTGAACAGGGAAGCATCATCTTGGTATTTCGGTGTTTTTATTAAAAAAGTGTTGGTTCATCAGGTCTTCCTTCCTTTTTAAATTTCTTTTACTAGCTCACACTCTCCTGATATATATCTTGTACAAATTTTCAATAATTAATAAAATACGTTTTTATTCATCCAATCAAGTTAAAATACCTTTTTTTAACCTATAGTGGATAACAATTGATGTTAATAAAGTTTTTTTTCAAATATTTATTCAATAATTAAATTATAAAAGTTGGAGGTCTTTCCGGATTCGAACTATGAATCTTCATATTCAAAGTCTAGCTCACTCTGGCAATGCGCCAACTTTCCAATACCAAGAAATGAATATCTCAAAGACGTATATGAATTGTTTTTGCTCCCATATGGTTGTCGTCGAAACCTCCAATTTACAACCTTAAACTTTTGCCATGGTTACCACAAAATATCATAAATAGTGCTGTAGGGTTAAAAATGGACAAAAATGAATGAAACTAATAAAATAAACAAACTGGAAATAAGCAAAAAATTATACAATTTTTATTTCTTTACCACAGTAGGAATTTACTTCTTAAAATTTTTTTGTATATTACTTGTTTCTTGTCAGGTGCTGGTCATAATTAGTTGGTTTACTGTGAATCTTTCTTTTCTGTAGCTTAGTACAGGAGTGAATGCATGAGGGGCTTCTGCTGCTTTTGTTGGATAAATCAGTCTCCTTTTCACTATCCTTATCTGTCATCAACGAACTTTGGGGATTTTGAAAAGGTTTATGTTCAATTGTTGTGCCAAGCATATTGCTTGAACGGTTTTTGGTGCCTTAATATCCTTCAAAAATAGTCCACCTTTTTAAGATAATAATGATATATAAAAACGTTTAGTTGGTTTGTGTACGCTTTAAAACTCAAAAAGTTCAAATTTCGACACGACATAGATTGTTTTATGTAGTTTTCGCGTCAGTAACATACCCGCAACCGAGAAAAAACAGAGTTTTTAAATGTCATGTGTGTACCATCACCCGCGCCATCTGCGGCAGTGGAGGAGAACACTAGCCATACTACATAGTTAACGACAACCACAACCATATGTGAAACAATTAATGTTCCCAATTTTATTGTTTGTTAACAAAAATAAACTAATCCACTTATATCCCATTCAGATTATTATACAATCGGAATTGAATTTTCGCAGCTTTCGAGGTACTTTTGTGTGATCATGTCGTGATCGAACTGCGCCGTTCGCCAAATCGTAAGTACAGGTAATTTGGGAATACCCACCCGAGCTGCGACTGATTCATTTATGTGGTTTGCGGCGTGAATAGAGTTACAGCACCTATGATCTCCAGTCATATATCGAATCAAGCATTTCCAAATTAATACGTGAACATAAACGCATTTATGATCGTATAGTGCAAATGATAAATGACGGAATTGAAGGGAAATTCTCTTGGATACGCCAAGAGTAACTAGGAATACATTTATTTCTTATCAGATTGATTCTGCAACGGTTCGATCAAAAAATGACATCGCCTAACTCTGTACTGCCTTAGCCTTTGAAGTACAGTAAACTCCCGATTATCCGTGGGCGGATTATCCGGGGTCTGCCATTGTTTTACAAATATCCAATTTTTATTCCAATCAGATTCATGTGTTTAAATTTCCAAACGGTGAATTACGACGTAAATACATATAAGGCCTAATAGAAGTTAAGATGAAGGGAATAGATATGTAAATATGTACGTACTAATTTTTACATTGAAAGGGAAGCATCCCGACGCGGGCCAGCGAAATAAGAGGGGCAAGCAGACTACTGTATATAAGAGACAATGATAAAATGCTTGGACGCCCGAAAACCTAATATGTATCCTAAGATTGTAAACAAATGTCAGCTAATTTCGGCTATAAATAGTCTAGGACGTGACATATGCATTATCCATGTCTGTCATATACATTATCGATCTTTATGGCTTTGTGACACAAGTAGACACTGTGCGACAAAATGGTTCTCAAGAAACTTAGATCGCACATTAAAGCTTAATCAATGCTCACAAAAAACAGACGAAAGTGACAGATTTTTTTGTTAAAAAGTGAAAGTATTATGTGTAAAGGAAATTACATACTTACTTTTGACATATACTTATGTACGTATTGTAAATAGTTAGACATATAAATGTACATGATATAATCCGTCAAATACATCGACATTTTAAATTATTTTCCATTTTTATTTTGTCCTCTGAAGATTATTTGTGAATTGCATTAACCGGGGACATTATATGTGCAACTTATGGTATAATAATCGGTTATCGATCGTTTTGCGTATTCTTTGTTCATAGCGGATTATCCGGGGAATTCGTTATCCGGCGTTGCCGGGCCACCCTATTCCACGGATAATCGGGAGTTTACTGTATATCAAAATTAAACTTCTATGAAACGTACGCTTTGATTTGTTCTTTATTTCTTATCCATGGAACCACAATGTGCCGTAGCAAAGCTTGGCAGGTTATATTTAGTAACTTATATTTACCTGTTACTGGTAACTGCTTTCCAATGGAGCCCTAAATAAAGGTTATGGTGTCCTTTGAGCCCACAGACGAGGAACCTAGAGCCATTGTTTTGCCTCGGTAATACAAATCGAACTGAAACCAAACGCGTTTGTGACCGAAACCAAATCGGGTGACATCAGAAGAAATCGGGTCGGGAGAATTATGACTCGAATGTAGGCGTGGCCTAAGTCTAAAAACCTTTAGATTATCAACACAACAGATTTAAATATGGTTGTTTCAGTTTTAGAAACTAATTATTTCAATATTATTCCCATTTAAGAGTTGTTATTTCTCTCCTTTTTCTAAACTGTGTTTTTCTAAAACAGTTGACACGTCAAGCTAAAACTCGGTGTAGAGCAGGTCTGAATCAGGTAAGCGATCATGTGCACGCGAACTATACCTTATCCTTGATTCCAGTTCCAGGAGATCATTGTGTGCCTTCCTTAGTCCTGCCTTAGTCCTCCCCTATAGCCAACTGCACGAAATCAAGAGGGTGGTTTGTTTAGCGTTATTGCCCCTTTTGGAACTGGCCTCACGACGTATTGTCGAAAGTCGCTTACCCCTGATCATTAATTGGCAACCCTGTTGCCAAATTCTTGCGTCGGGCTGTCAGTCTTATCGCCTGTCTATGACTCGTAACTCGCTCGTCTTCGTTGCACATCATACTCGCTATAAGTTTCCGTAATTGTTTAAAGTATTTTAAGTTGTGTGTGATATTTAATAGTGTATACATTTTAAACCGTACAGTGTATATATATAGGGGTAATATGTAAATTATATTTTTAAATGCTATGAATTGAACATATATTATTACTTTTGTGTTACGGCTTTATTAATTTTGAAAAAAATGTCAAATTTGAACTGTCTCCAGCAAACCCTTGTAAAACAACGTCGACTTGAAAGTTTTTGTAAGAACGATATTCAAGCCAAACCAATTTAGTTATTGTTGATGTTTACAATATTTGTATTCAACTGTTTATGCCTAAATTTATCTATTTTTGCAATATAGGTTTTTGTGCAAAAATATGGGTAATTATTTAAATAACTTTTAAAGCATCTCATAAATATTTCGGACAACTAGAAACATCGTGTCTGTTGATTTTCGAAATGTAGTGCGTCATCATTGTATTGTAAACATTTGTCAGCTAATCACGGCTATAAATAGTCTGGGACGTGACATAGAGCCTTATCTATACCTGCGCTTACATTATCGATTTCTATGGCGTTGTGAAACACATCATACAAGAAGAAAAAAACATTTCGGCTCAACTCGGGTTAGCAATTTAAAGAACAAACGCATTTTCCGAATTAACTCGGGTTAGTAAGTTAAGTGGTTAAACGAATTCGGCTGAGATAATATTATGAATGATTTTTTTCTGTAAAATTTAACATAAAAAGCAGCTTAAACTGCGACTGTAATCTTGGTAACACATGTTATTTACCATTGGTTATACTTCAATTTAATGTGTAAAATTTACCTTACCAATTGGCCCATGCAGTCGACATTATTTGAAAGTGACAATTATTTAAGCATTCAATATATAAATAATATTTCTTGTAAATAAGGCTTGTAGGATTGTACAAAATACGGGCCGTTCTGACGTTTCCACGAGTCATGTGGCAACACTGTATTTTTGTCCACCCGCCTGATTTCGGACTATAGACGGATATACATCGGATCATACCCAATGCCAGGGATGAGTGTGCCTTCTTTGGTACTACTCATCCTCACTTAGACGAGGATGTATCTGGTAGTCACTAATAAGGAAAAGTGTTTATAAAAATTGCACATTTTTTGTCATTTTTTCGTTTTTTTGACGATCGTAACAAAATCAAGAACATTATAACTAGAAGGTGATAATCAACCAGAACCGACGCGTAAACGAAGCGACCGGGGCAACGTCAAAAATATACAATAACATTTGAAAAACGTAAGATGTACATAATGTATTTTTTATAAAGAGCACATAATATCAAGAGCACAGTAGTATAATATATTACAATGAAAATATTGGAAAGAACCCCTAATAACACAAAAATAATAAAAAAATAAATAAAACTAGTTACTTAAGATTAAACCCTTATGTACATTTCGATGACCATGTCATCATCATCAGAGGATCTTATTACAAAATTACAATCTAGCAAACAAGAAGTTACAAAGTTACAGACTAGAGTGATCATCCCTCTAGTTTGTAGCTTCTTGTTTGCTAGATTGTAATTTTGTAGTAAGATCCTCTGATGATGATGACATGGTCATCGAAATGTACATAAGGGTTTAATCTTAAGCAGCTTGTTTTATTTGTTTTTTTATTATTTTTGTGGTATTGGAGTTCTTTCCAATATTTACATTTTTAGGTATATCAGGACAATGTTTTAACATTACAGGGCACAAAAACACCTATAGCGACGCACCCTGCCACGCAACTTGCTGACGAGCGAGTGGTCGAAATGTGGCTTGGTCTGGTCCACGAGAGCAGGAGTATCATATGATCCATAAGAATGGTCTTAATAACTGCTGAAAACTCATTATTGTAATAATCTAAAGAATTAGAAATGGTTAAGATAAAATTTACTACTGATGACTTTGCTATATAAGAACACGATATTTCATAAGAATGGAAGAACAGAACAAGAATAAATCGCTTAAAAGGCTAGACTCTGCAACCCCTAACAGTGACAAAAAAAAGAAAAAAACAACAAAAATTGTTTTAATGAATAACATATCTTTATAATGTGTTTAATTTGTGTCAACTCTCCAGAACTGGCTACTTCGGAATTTTATTTATAATTAACACAAAACGTAAACGTTGTAACACACCCTTACATTGTGGCATTGCTGTTAAGTATGAGAAGAAGAAAAGGAGAACAAGGTGTGCCTAAGATGGCTTAAAGATGCTTAAAGATATTGACGATTCGGGAAAGTTTTCACAATATACACTTTTTTGTTTAACAATGTGCCTTGCCATTATTACACGTTGTAAGAGAGGATTTTATTAGAATGTAAAATACGAAACATCGCCCTGTTCCTTTAACTCAGGAAGAGCTTCAATGTCATGAATCCTCGGTGATAGTGACGTCACTGAGCGGCATGCGCGTCATCCCTTCCGTCTTGATCAAAATAATCGAACGCCGTATAAACACTTTGAATAAACACACAGGTTTGTACAACACAGGTTAAGTACAAATAGGTGAAACATTTCAAGGCCTATTTGGAATAAACCGCGTATTGGTGCTGCATTTTATTTAGATAAATAATTTTTCAGATCAAAAATTTTTCAGTTCTGAACAATTTGTTCAGTTGTTCAAAATATTAATTTACTGTCTCTTAGTTCTGTAAAGAAAATAAAACTTACACTAATTTTAACGTTAGATTAAATGTATGCTTAAGTGCAAATAAAATTTCTAGTTGTGTGAAGAATTTAATAAAATTAAAATTAGGGTTAGTTGTATTTATTTTAACTTTGCACACTATTTATTTGGACACCTTTTTCTTTCTATTTCTCTCTCCCCCATCTTTTTCTTTATCTCTTACACACAGACACACACACACACACACACACACACACACACACACACACACACACACACACACACACACACACACACAATAATAATATTTTAATTCTATATGAATGTCATTAATTCCATGAAAGTAATTTTATGTAACTTAATTTTTATTAAAAAAATCTGTTTTTCTCAGTTCCACTTGTAATATATTATTATTATAATAATTACTATTACGTTGTATGATAACTTTTGCATTTGATAGAATAAATCACTTTTTTAGCAAACAAGTTTAACCTGTCTCAAAACGATTTGATCAATTAAATTTTTCAAAGACAAGAAAGCGGACAATGGTTTTTTTCAAATCACCTGATTGACTTTTTCGCGAAAATACAAAGCTGAATCCCAACTGCTGGCGGCCCACGAAGTATTGAGGTCCAAGGAAACGATCGACGCGATGCCGGACTGCATGAAGCTGTTGGCAGACATTTGGAATGGCCGATAGGCTGCTACGCCATACACTGCGGGACATCGAGATCGCGTGGCAATAGTTGGCAGCAATTATCGGGATGGTAACCATGATACACTGTCCACAACAAAGGCCGCGCGCGCCCCATCGCGGCAAGGTCGTGCAGTGGGCGATTTTATATGTCTTTAGTAATTAAATAGAGATGTGTCAAGGTAAAAACGTCGTGAATATTTGTGCAGGAAGTTGTGTACCGCAGTCCCTACTAAGGGTCCTCGCATGTCCTCAGTAGGCTTTACACTCCTGTTTAGTTTCAACTGGAGTAGTAGGCTCGGTCCTCACGAACAAGCGGAAGTCACCCTGATACAGGAATAAGGGACCCATAGTTTGTGAAGTTGTAAACTAACTGTATTTATTACTTAAAAAGATTTTGCTTCGTTCGCGTTATTCTAGTCAACAATGAAGGTAGTAAACAATTTAAACCACGGCTACCTTGAGATAAAAATATTCCTGGCGGTGCCCCTACAATAAACTGGGCATTATTTTGTTCTTAGTATAATTTTAAGTAAATTTTTATCGAGTTTGAGGTTAGATTCGTGGAGGTAATGGTTTCAATATAAACCATTAAATATGTATATGACATAGAGATTCTCCACATTTACATCCATGACTGTGTTCTTTGGCATGGAGGTTAGGTGAAAGTCACCAGTCTTTTTTTCACCATCGTCTCTCTTCTCCACTCTTTTCGCGAAACTTACTAATTATTGCTGTACTACAGTAAAAGCACATACAGATACATTTTTCAGAATTTTAAGTTGCAACAACAGCCAATAGACAAATGGTTTAGCCCTGGCCTAAGTAGTGGATATGATACATCAATAAATTTATATTCACTGGATAAAAAATTAATACAAAACAATTACATATTTTAACCGGTCTATAACCTTAATAACTAGTTTAATAATTTTATTGCTATAGCATTGTATTTTATCACAAATAAATAAAATGTAACATTTATTTACAAACAATTCTTAGCGTGACAAAAATAAGACAGTTCACATTGTCAGATTTAGTGCAGGTATTAGGGACATAGCCTTGCTTGTTTGGTTAAAGTTCCAATAAGGGTATTCATTTTTCTCCTTTAGTTGCCTAGAGGCTCCTATTTCTTTCGATCCAGTTATATTCGAGTGCTTCATATTATATTTAATTTTATTCAGGAGTAACTTTATTTAGATTGGAAAAAATCCTGGATACGTGCCTGGAATTATTCGAAATGATTTTAACTTGGCCTTTAATGAAGTAAACTATATTTCCTTTTCAATATTAATAACGTTTAGTTCTAAAATTTGAATTTACTACGGCAACACTACTGTTGCCGCACTGACAGAGGTACGGAATAGCATGCGTGTTGATACGGAATAATACGCGTGTTGCCGCACTCACAGAGGTACAGAATAGCACTGTTTTACCGCACACACAGAGGTACGGAATAGCATGCGTGTTGGTACGGAATAACACACGTGTTGCTGCACTCACAGAGGTACAGAATAGCACTGTTTTGCCTAACACTGAATATTCATTTTCAGTTCCACACCAAAACTCAGAGGTTTAGATTTGAAATTTTTACTTTATTGATGAGTCGTTAGAAATGTCAATGAAACATTAAAAGCCGCGGTGCCCTTGACAATGATCCGCGGCCCAGTAGCCGCTGCGCACACTCTAGGGGCCACTGACATAAGGGCAAACGTCCCTTTACTAACATGGAATTAGGTTGTTATAGCTGCTCACCGCAAGGACTAACACTCGTATGCAAAGAAAATACTCAATCATAGATTTTAAATGTTCAATTAGGTAGTTCGCATGATTTTTCCAGTGAACTAATATAAAAATAACTGAAACATAAATATCCCCAATAAGTTATTTTATTAAGTAAACTCGTTTCAACAAGGTCGTCATCTCCAGTGATTTACAGCTGCAATTAATTTAATAATAACACTCAATACCCATACGTTTATTTTAACCTGATGTACATTTCGGTTACCAAGTGACCATCCTCAAAGACATGTACAATTAATTTGTTAGTTTTATAATTTCTAATTGAAGCTGTAATCACTAAAGGCGAGTTTAATTAATGATTGGAATTAGTTTGACTAACTAATCTCCAATCAAAAACAATTGATTGAAATAAATATTTAACCTGTAGTTATATTTACTAAAAATGGCTATCTGCCATTGAAACCCCTTTGGTTATTGGAAATAATTTATTTCGAGTAATTATTTGTTCTAATTATTACTTTAATCGTTTTCTCAGAACTAGGCCAAGCTCAAGTCTTATTTTCACAGAAACAAATTCAGTATAGTCTTATGAAGACTAAATCTAATATCGCCACTGGGTTTGAAAAGGTCAAAATTCGGTGAAACCCGTTCTACACAGGTTTTCTTTTATGGTAAAATACAATTTATTCGGAGAAGTAAATTGTAAAAGGCACTTTGTTCCATGTTTATCGCCCATAATATTACACGTGTTTCAGTAATAAGAAGGTTATAGACCCAGATCAGTCAAGGCCACGGAGTCCCATCGATTGCTAGCGAAGGAAGGTGTGACGCGATGTTCCCAGAACCTGACCTAAGGCTTAGTGAGTCATTCACTTATGCATTGCTGCTCGGTCGCACGCCCACACGTATTGTACTTGGCTTTGTTTTGTGTTTCTCATCCAAAACAAGAACGTGCTTTGTAATGCGAACACTTGTAATCGGCTAAAATAGAATTTATTATGATTGCGTTTGGACAAATTTTAAATTAGTGAAATTTTTATAACAAGCTACTTTGTGGTGCGTGTGATCTACATAGGTTGTTTTTTTACTGGTAACAGGTTACTCTGCCGAGGTAAATATATATATATATATATATATATATATATATATATATATATATATATATATATATATATAAACATGATAAAAATAAATTAATGACTAAAAACTGGTCATGAAAAACTAGTGCAGCGCATTCTCAAGGTCTGAGAGACACAAACTAGTTTTCGTTAGTTACTTGAGTCGTAACTATACGGAACAAGTTTGTTTCACACCAATGAACACTCACAATGTCATCTACATAATCTATGGTACCTTTGTAAACCTGAATCTTCCTACCATGTATCTTAAAATTAATGATTTCCTTAACTGAAACTCATTACAGTTGCTATTGCAGTTAGAATTTTCAAAGAGTTCCTGGTTAAGTCAACGGGTCATTTATGACTAGAAACGAAGATCTCTCTCTCTCTCTCTCTCTCTCTCTCTCTCTCTTTCCCTCCCACACCACATGTTCTTTCTCCTATATACCCTAATACAGATCTGTATAACAGTTGTAGAGCAGAATTTTTTTCACAATCTATAACAAATTACGATTGAAAACTATTTTAACACGATCGACTGGGTTCAGACGCCATTCGCCAGCGTTCTTGCCTCGTGTGGGATTCTTGACCTCGGCACACCCTTGCTCATGGCTACACGACCCACTCTCATCTGTGCGAAACTTTTTCCTGTTTTAGGAAATGAATACACGACTAAAAACTTTGCCGAATTCGTTTTACGTATTTTGCATTATTATTGTTGATTAAGGAAAGTTAATACATATTAGGACAGGTTCAACGACAGGCAAGTTAGTTCTACTTAAGGCAAACCTTGATGTTTTTTAGCGGTGTAAGTTAATAATTTAAGTTTGGTAGCGGAGTAAGTTCAACGTTGATGTTTGGTAGCGACGTTAAATTAAGCATTGATATTTGCCATGTAAGCCAATGGTAGCCATGTAAGTTAAACATTGATGTTTGGTAGTCATGTAAGGTAAACATTGATGTTTGGTAGCAATGTAAGGGAAAACATTGATGTTTCATAGCAATGTAAAGTAAACATTGATGTTTGGTAGCAATGTAAGGTAAACATTGATGTTTGGTAGCAATGTAAGGTAAACATTGATGTTTGGAAGCAATGTAAGGTAAACATTGATGTTTGGTAGCAATGTAAGGTACACATTAATGTTTAGTAGCGATGTAAAGTAAACATTGATGTTTGGTAGTAGTGTAGTTCAACATTGTTGTTTGGTAGCGATGTAAGGTAAACATTGATGTTTGGCAGCGATGTAAGGTAAACATTGATGTTTGGTAGCAATGTAAGGAAAACATTGATGTTTCGTAGCGGGGTAGTTCAACATTGATGTTTGGTAGCGATGTAAGGTAAACATTGATGTTTGGTAGCAGTGTAGTTCAACATTGATGTTTGGTAGCGATGTAAAGTAAACATTGATGTTTGGTAGCAGTGTAGTTCAACATTGATGTTTGGTAGCGATGTAAAGTAAACATTGATGTTTGGTAGCGATAAAAGGTAAACATTGATGTTTGGTAACAATGTAAGGTAAACATTGATGTTTGGTAGCGATGTAAGGTAAACATTGATGTTTGGTAGCAATGTAAGGAAAACACTGATGTTTCGTAGCGGAGTAAGTTCAACGTTGATGTTTGGTAGCGACGTTAAATTAAGCATTGATATTTGCCATGTAAGCCAATGGTAGCCATGTAAGGTAAACATTGATGTTTGGTAGCCATGTAAGGTAAACATTGATGTTTGGTAGCAATGTAAGGGAAAACATTGATGTTTCATAGCAATGTAATGTAAACATTGATGTTTGGTAGCAATGTAAGGTAAACATTGATGTTTGGTAGCAATGTAAGGTAAACATTGATGTTTGGAAGCAATGTAAGGTAAACATTGAAGTTTGGTAGCAATGTAAGGTACACATTAATGTTTGGTAGCGATGTAAGGTAAACATTGATGTTTGGTAGTAGTGTAGTTCAACATTGATGTTTGGTAGCGATGTAAGGTAAACATTGATGTTTGGTAGCAGTATAGTTCAACATTGATGTTTGGTAGCGATGTAAAGTAAACATTGATGTTTGGTAGCGATAAAAGGTAAACATTGATGTTTGGTAACAATGTAAGGTAAACATTGATGTTTGGTAGCGATGTAAGGTAAACATTGATGTTTGGTAGCAATGTAAGGAAAACAATGATGTTTCGTAGCGGGGTAGTTCAACATTGATGTTTGGTAGCGATGTATAGTAAACATTGATGTTTGATAGCAGTGTAAGGTAAACATTGATGTTTGTTAGCAATGTAAGGTAAACATTGATGTTTGGTATTAGCGTAATTAAACATTGATGTTTGTTAGTGATGTAAGGTAAACACAAAAATTCTATGTGTACAAATATTAATTATTATTATGTACAAAGGTACATGATAATTAATTTAAGAAATAAATGTTAGAGAGAATAATTTTATTCCGAGTGTCAACAGCTAGGATATTACCTAATGCAGATTTTTTTAAAATGTTCTGTATAGGCCCTACATTATTAAAAAGAGTAGTAGGCTACATTATTAAAATTAGGCCTATGTACTTAAATTAATTAGGGTGGCAACAGAAGGGTGTGGCTATCCCTGGGTAGGTTGTAACGAGACTTGTTGCAAAAAGTATACCACTAAGTTTTACTCTCTTCATTACATTACAAACACTGATCGACTTCAAGGTTAATAGACATTTTATATCGACTTGCCGCTTCCAGCAATTTCTCGTACTTTCTAGACGCTTCTTTTCTAGAAACTTCTATTCTTTACGAGAAAGTGTATCTGTTGCGTCCGTTTAGAAGGGATCTTTAAACTAGTCAAACAGCGTGGCGTAAATCACGGGAGAAACTTTGACCGTTACAGTACTCTATCGTAATACGTTAACAAAAAGAATCACATTGCTATGACTTTAATAAATTATATATATATATATATATGTGTATATATATATATATATATATATAATTTAGTCACTGTAGAATTATAACCTTGTTTTGTAAAAAAACAGACAACTAGAGAAACAGTTGTACTTCATTTTGAACTGGGGCAAATGATTATCTACTCCACTTCTGATTATCTATGAAGTTTGGTGGAGTTGCTTGGTCGTAGACCGCAATCACACCTCTCCTCGCATTAGCTTCATTACTTATGTAGGTTGTTTGAACTCGCTTTCAAAGTCGTTTTGCAATGCAATAGTTGAGGCATTATTTTTAACCTTGAATGTTATCGATTCTGGATTGGTGGACTTAAGGGTGTGGCGTAACACAATGGGTACGAAACTTAAGTCTACGTTAAACGAGCCATGAAAGGAGTCTGGTTCATTGTATCGTTGTCAATCTCCATTATGTAAAGTAGAATGCATTCCGAAAACACGAACAGAATTCATTTCTTATCTTATCTTGTTTTCCTAAGCATGTATATATCCTCAAAGGTTTTTTTAAGGTTATATTTATTTAGCTATTGCTGATTTCACAGTAAAGTCAACAGTAAATATTAATCACGTCCTTAGGGGTGCGAATAGCACACTTATTGGGAGGGATTTAGTGATCATCTACAGTTAAACAGACACAACCCCCATCCCACAACAAACTCATACATATCTATTCTTTGGTAGATAAGGCAGATAGCATACTCCGCTTAGACGGTCTGATTCCACAAGTCCTTAGGTTACTATACTCCAGAAATAGTCCGCTCTACCTTATGGTACGTTTTATACCTGCGTCACCCTTAAACCCAACTATATCAGCTATATAAGAAGACTAGCAACCTGGAACAGCCACCTGTTTAGTCTACGGTGCCTTCACCCTTAGAGTTCACCTGGTGACCACCAACTCTGACTCACTCCTCAAGCCTTCATTTTGGATAAGTATTCCCTGTAGGTAGTTATATTTGGTCGAGCAAAAGAAGAAGCTTATATTTACTAAGCCAAATTACTGATAAAAATTACACACTATTATTGATTGGGAATTGTTACGTTTATATTAAACGTCATTTAACAATTGAAGAACTCTATGTAACAATTGCCTAATCCAAGCTAGATCCTTTTTAGGGTGGCTACAGTTTTCTATTTTCCGTGGTTTATATGGTGTACCTGTCAAACTTCATTTCAATTATTATAATATTTGTAAATTCACAGCTGATTGGATTTGACCTTACACTTTGCAATACTAGCTTTAATTCTTTACGTTTGCAGTTGTTTTATTTCTCGTGAAAATTAGTGATTATAGTGAACAAGTGTCGGAGGATAATTAAATAGAATATTTGAAAATCACGGAAATAAACGAAAACGATATAGAGCTACTCAATTATTCTGTAGACCTGTTTATTAGAGTTACAGTCAAACATATAGTAGGTTTAGTAAATTCATTTCGAGAGGCATTTATTTTTGTCATGACTAATGACTCATTTTAGATTAGAACAAAGAACCTTTGGCAATAACAGTCGTCTTCCTGGGAGAAACGTGGGGTAGGCGACAAAGGTGTCTGTCAGGTGTCCTGTGTACATTACAAATCTAATCAAAAATGCATGCAAATATCAATTGTAAACTGGTAACGCAGATTCTAAACATTGTGTTTACTTTCCCGCATTTTATTTTTATGCCTTGCTGTATGTAAGTTGTCTACTATCTGTTTGAGACAATACGTATCACCTTAGAGGCCACACTTCAACACTGTGCGCGAGTGACTGCTCGCGCGTTTATGTAATAATTACTTCACGGCTGAGGATCGCAATAATGAATGTCAAACAGACTGAAGCTACGACCTTGACTGATGCCGAAAACGTGTTCTTTAATGTTTATGTTTAGGAATACTGTATGATTGTATGGATGTTGAGGTTGTGTTGTAACTACAACCCTTGATGTCGTGATGGGTGTTGAGGTCGTGTTGTAACTGCATCCCTTGATGACGTGATGCGTGTTGAGGTCGTGTTGTAACTGCATCTCTTGATGACGTGATGGGTGTTGTAGTCATTTTGTCACCGCATCTTTTGATGAGGTGATGGGTGTTGAGGTCGTGTTGTAACTGCATCCCTTGATGACCTATTGGGTGTTGAGGTCGTGTTGTAACTGCATCCCTTGATGACGTGATGGGTGTTGAGGTCGTGTTGTACCCCATTCATTGATGGCGTACTTTCCCCGATATAGAACGTAACCCTGCGCCTGAAAGCTATAAGCCTTCCTCGACTTCTATTGAGATTAATTCAGTTACCATTAAGGGAGGCAAGGTCTACCTATTTTGTGTGTGTGTGTGTGTGTGTGTGAGTATGTGTGTGTGTGTGTGTGTGTATGTCTATGTGTGTGTGTGTATGTGTGTGTGTGTGTATGTGTGTGTATGTGTGTGTGTAATTCTGTGTGTGTGTGTGTGTGTGTGTGTGTGTGTGTGTGTGTGTGTGTGTGTGTGTGTGTGTGTGTGTGTGTGTGTGTAAAAGAGCGAGTGAAAAAGTTAGAGATAGCAGCAACCACTCGTTATGTGCGTGAAAGTTGATGCGTTTATTTCAAGTGTTTAAATAAAGACAATTAACATATTCCAGAAATACCTAGTGGCCTATTGGAAGACCTTGACAGGAGCCGGTGTGTAACTACTGACCTCGGATTCTCACTGTCAGTTTTGTAAATATTCGAATGACAATTAACATTAGTAAAAGTAATTTTCGCGAGCAATATGAATAAACGTGGAAGTGAGTATAGAAATGGAAAGGAATCCTTGACCTTTCACTATTATAGGGTACGTCAAGGCAGAACGGTTGCCTTATAGAGGAAGGAGTTCTGTGACGAAAGCGGAATTTTACTTATATGGGATTGCAGTCCAGCTGAGTCATCTGCATCTGTATCTGTGTTGTAGGTTGTAGGGAACTACTTTGTTCAAGCTCAGAGCACAGGGTCTGTAGAATATACAGTACTAAGCATTGTTTACGTTTTGGAACAAGGGAAACAAAATAAATTATTATTTCTAATAAATTAACTTTTCTTGAAATAAATTTAATCTGTTCTCACTTATAGACCATCGTTAGAATTTTATTGTAAAAACAGATGTTAAAACATATTTAAGATCCTAATCTATGTCTATTGTATTTGTCTACGTCAATCAACTTCTTTAAAAGTTAGTTTTTAGCATTTCGTATTATATCTACTGGAGCGCCATCGCGAAGACAATTGACGCGACCCGTATGACACACACACACACACACACACTCACACACACATTCACGCACACACACACACACACACACACACACACACACACACACACACACACACACACACACACACACACACACACACACACACACACACACACACACACACTCACTCACTCACACACACACACTCACACACACACTCACACTCACACACACACACACACACACACACACACACACACACACACACACACACACACACACACACACACACACACACAGTCACACACACACACACACACTCACACACACACACACACACACACACACACACACACACACACACACACACACACACACACACACACACACACACACACACTAACACACACACACACACACACACACACACACACACTCACACACACACACTCACACACACACACACACACACACACACACACACACACACACACACACACACACACACACACACACACTAACACACACACACACACACACACACACACACACACACACACACACACACACACACACACACACACACAGACAGACGCATTTATTTTCAAATGTTTATTAAGTTATTGAAGTGTATAATGTTTTGGACTGGGTAATACTGTGTGTTTTGCACTGGAGTAAAATCATCTCCTCCGTCTAGTTACCGGAAGGTTTTTATAATTTTACCTTTAATTAAGTGATAACATATGATTTATTTCATAGGTTATATTGTAGAACTGCTGCTTTAACACGTAGGTTACGTTATTTTACTTATTGTACATTATTATTTTAAAATGTTATTATTAAATATTATTTCTCATTTAATAAATATATTACTTTATTTCAATTTCGATAATTCTTTTTATAATAAATTTAAAATCATATTAGGTAATAGATAATTAATTATTTTTATTGAAGTTTTTTTAATGACAACTTTTTTGACATTTTTGGGACTTTTTTAGAACCGATTTTAATTAAATTCGTTAAATGGAATATTTATTCAGTAAATCCTTCAACATCTAATATGGGGTTTCTATGAACTACAGTCTGTTATTATTGGCTACATTAAATAAATTCTCTTAAAACTTCTACTAAGTACTTTATTCATTTCTGTAACGCAATTCCACTATTTGTTTTTTTTTTTAATTTCAAATAAATTTGCACAAATGCTGTTGCGCTGGACGGATAACTGTACAGAAGTTAGACCTTGCCAAGTCATGCAGACAAACGCAGCTGTACAGGTTTAAGAACCTGGCCTTGTGTATCACCCACATGGCAAAATGCTGTTACACCACCAACACAATGCACTGGCTGGTTTTCATAATATGTCGAGTAAATACAAAATTAGACAAAATTCCCTACAAAAATTAAACACTCTGCATTTATTCTAAGGAATTGAATTTTTTAAAGTTTTGAAGTAATTTGAAACTAAAGGAACATGAACCTTCTTGTCATAGCCTAACCAAACCTAACCAAGGTAAATTAAACTACCTGATCCAATTGTTAAAATTACTATAAAACCCAATACCACAACATAACACGTAACCAATAAATAAATTAATGAAGTTATTTAATAAATAACCGATTAACAAAATTATCTAGATTTAACCCTAGAGGATAATTGTTAATTGGTTATATTTTGTATTGTGATATTGGTTGTTCAGATAATTGCATTAATTGTAATTATTTGCCACAGTGTGCATCGTATTTTATTTGTAGCCTAACTTATTCCGGGATTCTGCAAGATAGCTGTCTCCAGGATTCCCTGTCATGGAGCATGAATCCTTTCGAAGTATAATGTGATGCCAATAACAAAATTAAACTTCATTTTTCTTCTAATTGAAAACTGAAAAAAATTAAGAATTAAGAAGTAAAAAGCGCGTCGTCATTAGAATTTCTTCATGGAAGTCTCTGATGAAAAAAATAATTAATGAAAGAAAAGAAAGAAAGAATGAAAGAAGAATAAATCATGGCTATTAAGTAAATGTGTATGAGGTAGCGAGGGACATGTCGCTGGGCTTTTGTTTCCATTAGGTTGCCACGCAAACCGGTTTCGCAATTCCTGGGTGTAGGCGTTTGCAGAGTGGCAAACAGAGAGCTAACGTAACAACAAAGAGGTTTAAAGCTTTCAGGATATTTATTGAGCAATATTTTCCTTATATATTTGTCAACACATATTTGTTAAACAAATTAAAAACAAATCCCCTTGATTTTATTATCCAAGAATTGTGTTTGCCCAATCTTTAACGTAAAATCTTTGCATTTGAGAATTTGTGTAAATCAAAGATTCAATTGAGTTTGTTAAAGACTTATCGGAACTGAACTTATTTTTCTGTACCCCAATAGTAAGAGCTGGCCACCAGGTACGTTGGTAACCTTGAGAACTGATGCCATTGAGCTTACCTAAACTAACCATTAGCCGGATCGCAATCTGATAAAACTGTTAAGAACAGTCGATTATATTTTGTTAATAAGAATATTACGATGTGTAAGGACAAAACAAGGTAGCCTCTATCTAGAAAGGTAATGTGGCAAACACGTCGCTTTAAGCGCCCATACTTACATCATAAGTTGATCTTCAGAACTCTTTTTCAAACGCTGATTTTGTAGGAGATGAACACTGAACCATCTTAGTAGCCAAGTGCTCTACCAACTAGAACCCTCAGAAACCTAACCCAAGCTCTCTCTAGCGAGGATCGAAACCAAAACCTTAAGGTTAATAGTCTAGTGCTCTACCCACTAGACCACTCAGCCGACCAGCCCAAGATAGCTCTATCGATGATTGAACCCAGAAACGTAAGGTAAGTCGTCTATCGAGGATTGAACCCAGAAACGTAAGGTAAGTCTATCGAGGATTGAACCAAGAATCGTAAGGTAAGTAGTCTAGTGCTCTACCCACTAGAACCCCCCGCCGCCTAGCCTAAGATGGCTCTAGCGAGGATCGAACCCAGAACCTTAAGGTTAGTAGTCTAGTTCTCTACCCACTAGACCACTCAGCCGCCTAGTCCAAGAAGGCACAAGCTAGGATCGAACCCAGAACCATTAATCAAGTAGTTTAGTGCTTTACCCACTAGATCACGCAGTCGTTTTGGTCTTAAAGTGGAATTAAAGAATAAATGTTTAAAATACCTTTATATATAAATATCACTAACGTATTATAAATAGCTTAAACTATAACTATACTGTAGAAATTATTCAACTGTTACAATCAAGTTTTATCATCATTCTTGTTTGCAGATGCACATTTACGAAGCATATTTTAAACATCTTTTCTATGAGTATATTCAATAGGAATGTCAGGAAGAATGATATAACAAAGTTACAACTTGGTATATTTCGACTTTCATAGAAATGATTAAATTAATACTGGATTAATCTAACTTCCGTATAAAATTTTTAATATAATCTACCTCACGAAAATTAAAACCTACTAAATGAACAGTCTGTATACATGTGTCTGTATACATATGGCAAAACATCTGTACAATCGCTCAGCTATGTAAAAAATCCGGTAAACAACTGATTATGAATTAATTGTTCTTTGTAGAACTTCGTCAAGTAAACTTACGCAATGTTAAACGTACTATAACGTATACATTCTCTATTATATAGTTGTATTGGGATTTTAAAGTAAGATTCTAATGCCGTATTGAATAAACTTAATAATTAAGACGCAATACTGAATGTACCCTTCTCTACAAATTATCTATTAAATTAATTAATTGTTCTGATTAGTATGTTAATGATCAACTTACGCAATTCTGAATGTACCCTTACAAAAAAGTCTTCATTAAAATAATTAAATGTACTTGGATTTTATTGTGGAATTCTAATGCCGTGTTAAATAGACTTGTAAAGTATGTTAATGTTTAACTTACGCAATTCTGAATGTACCCTTACAACAAATTCTTTATTAAAATAATTAAATGTACTTAGATTTTATTGTGGAATTCTAATGCCGTGTTAAATAGACTTGTAAAGTATGTTAATGTTTAACTTACGCAATTCTGAATGTACCCTTACAAAAAATTCATTATTAAAATAATTAAATGTACTTAGATTTTATTGTGGAATTCTAATGCCGTGTTAAATAGACTTGTAAAGTATATTAATGATTAACTTACGCAATTCTAAATGTACCCTTACAAAAAATTCTTTATTAAAATAATTAAATGTACTTAGATTTTATTGTGGAATTCTAATGCCGTGTTAAATAGACTTGTAAAGTATATTAATGTTTAACTTACGCAATTCTGAATGTACCCTTACAAAAAATACTTTATTAAAATAAGTAAATGTATTTAGATTTTATTGTGGAATTCTAATGCCGTGTTAAATAGACTTGTAAAGTATGTTAATGTTTAACTTACGCATTTCTGAATGTACCCTTACAAAAAATTCATTATTAAAATAATTAAATATACTTAGATTTAATTGGGGAATTCTAACGCTGTGTTAAATAGACTTGTAAAGTATATTAATGATTAACTTACGCAATTCTGAATGTACCCTTACAAAAAATTTTTTATTAAAATAATTAAATGTATTTATATTTTATTGTGGAATTCTAATGCCGTGTTAAATAGACTTGTAAAGTATGTTAATGTTTAACTTACGCAATTCTGAATGTACCCTTACAAAAAATTCATTATTAAAATAATTAAATGTACTTAGATTTTATTGTGGAATTCTAATGCCGTGTTAAACAGACTTGTAAAGTATGTTAATGTTTAACTTACGCAATTCTGAATGTACCCTTACAAAAAATTCATTATTAAAATAATTAAATGTACTTAGATTTTATTGTGGAATTCTAATGCCGTATTAAAGAGACTTGTATATTACATTAGTGATTAACTTACGCAATTCTGAATGTACCCTTACAAAAAATTCATTATTAAAATAATTAAATGTACTTAGATTTTATTGTGGAATTCTAATGCCGTGTTAAACAGACTTGTAAAGTATGTTAATGTTTAACTTACGCAATTCTGAATGTACCCTTACAAAAACATTTTTATTAAAATAATTAAATGTACTTAGATTTTATTGTGGAATTCTAATGCCGTGTTAATTACACTTGTAAGTATGTTAATGTTTAACTTACGCAATTCTGAATGTACCCTTACAAAACATTCATTATTAAAATAATTAAATGTACTTAGATTTTACTGTGGAATTCTAATGCCGTGTTAAATAGACTTGTAAAGTATGTTAATATTTAACTTACGCAATTCTGAATGTACCCTTACAAAAAATTCATTATTAAAATAATTAAATGTACTTAGATTTTATTGTGGAATTCTAATGCCGTGTTAAACAGACTTGTAAAGTATGTTAATGTTTAACTTACGCAATTCTGAATGTACCCTTACAAAAAGTTCATTATTAAAATAATTAAATGTACTTAGATTTTATTGTGGAATTCTAATGCCGTGTTAAATAGACTTGTAAAGTATGTTAAAGTTTAACTTACGCAATTCTGAATGTATCCTAACAAAAAACTTTTTTTAATGATTAATTGTCCCTAGATTTTATTTTGGAATTCTAATGCCGTGTTAAATAGACTTGTATATTATAATAATGATTAACTTACGCAATTCTGAATGTACCCTTACAAAGAATTCATTATTAAAATAATTAAATGTACTTAGATTTTATTGTGGAATTCTAATGCCGTGTTAAATAGACTTGTAAAGTATGTTAATGTTTAACTTACGCAAATCTGAATGTATCCTAACAAAAAACTTTTTTTAATAATTAATTGTCCCTAGATTTTATTTTGGAATTCTAATGCCGTGTTAAATAGACTTGTAAAGTATGTTAATGTTTAACTTACGCAATTCAGAATGTACCCTTACAAAAAATTAATTATTAAAATAATTAAATGTACTTAGATTTTATTGTGGATTCTAACACCGTGTTAAATAGACTTGTAAAGTATATTAATGATTAACTTACGCAATTCTGAATGTACCCTTACAAAAACATTTTTATTAAAATAATTAAATATACTTAGATTTTATTGTGGAATTCTAATGCCGTGTTAATTACACTTGTAAGTATGTTAATGTGTAACTTACGCAATTCTGAATGTACCCTTACAAGAAATTCATTATTAAAATAATTAAATGTACTTAGATTTTATTGTGGAATTCTAATGCCGTATTAAATAGACTTGTATATTATATTAATGATTAACTTACGCATTTCTGAATGTACCCTTACAAAAAATTCATTATTAAAATAATTAAATGTACTTAGATTTTATTGTGGAATTCTAATGCCGTGTTAAACAGACTTGTAAAGTATGTTAATGTTTAACTTACGCAATTCTGAATGTACCCTTACAAAAAATTCATTATTAAAATAATTAAATGCACTTAGATTTTATTGTGGAATTCTAATGCCGTGTTAAACAGACTTGTAAAGTATGTTAATGTTAAACTTACGCAATTCTGAATGTACCCTTACAAAAAATTCATTATTAAAATAATTAAATGCACTTAGATGTTATTGTGGAATTCTAATGCCGTGTTAAACAGACTTGTAAAGTATGTTAATGTTTAACTTACGCAATTCTGAATGTACCCTTACAAAAAATACTTTATTAAAATAATTAAATGTATTTAGATTTTATTGTGGAATTCTAATGCCGTGTTAAATAGACTTGTAAAGTATGTTAATGTTTAACTTACGCATTTCTGAATGTACCCTTACAAAAAATTCATTATTAAAATAATTAAATATACTTAGATTTAATTGGGGAATTCTAACGCTGTGTTAAATAGACTTGTAAAGTATATTAATGATTAACTTACGCAATTCTGAATGTACCCTTACAAAACATTCATTATTAAAATAATTAAATGTACTTAGATTTTACTGTGGAATTCTAATGCCGTGTTAAATAGACTTGTAAAGTATGTTAATATTTAACTTACGCAATTCTGAATGTACCCTTACAAAAAATTCATTATTAAAATAATTAATTGTACTTAGATTTTATTGTGGAATTCTAATGCCGTGTTAAACAGACTTGTAAAGTATGTTAATGTTTAACTTACGCAATTCTGAATGTACCCTTACAAAAAGTTCATTATTAAAATAATTAAATGTACTTAGATTTTATTGTGGAATTCTAATGCCGTGTTAAATAGACTTGTAAAGTATGTTAAAGTTTAACTTACGCAATTCTGAATGTATCCTAACAAAAAACTTTTTTTAATGATTAATTGTCCCTAGATTTTATTTTGGAATTCTAATGCCGTGTTAAATAGACTTGTATATTATAATAATGATTAACTTACGCAATTCTGAATGTACCCTTACAAAGAATTCATTATTAAAATAATTAAATGTACTTAGATTTTATTGTGGAATTCTAATGCCGTGTTAAATAGACTTGTAAAGTATGTTAATGTTTAACTTACGCAATTCTGAATGTATCCTAACAAAAAACTTTTTTTAATAATTAATTGTCCCTAGATTTTATTTTGGAATTCTAATGCCGTGTTAAATAGACTTGTAAAGTATGTTAATGTTTAACTTACGCAATTCAGAATGTACCCTTACAAAAAATTAATTATTAAAATAATTAAATGTACTTAGATTTTATTGTGGAATTCTAACACCGTGTTAAATAGACTTGTAAAGTATATTAATGATTAACTTACGCAATTCTGAATGTACCCTTACAAAAACATTTTTATTAAAATAATTAAATATACTTAGATTTTATTGTGGAATTCTAATGCCGTGTTAATTACACTTGTAAGTATGTTAATGTGTAACTTACGCAATTCTGAATGTACCCTTACAAGAAATTCATTATTAAAATAATTAAATGTACTTAGATTTTATTGTGGAATTCTAATGCCGTATTAAATAGACTTGTATATTATATTAATGATTAACTTACGCATTTCTGAATGTACCCTTACAAAAAATTCATTATTAAAATAATTAAATGTACTTAGATTTTATTGTGGAATTCTAATGCCGTGTTAAACAGACTTGTAAAGTATGTTAATGTTTAACTTACGCAATTCTGAATGTACCCTTACAAAAAATTCATTATTAAAATAATTAAATGCACTTAGATTTTATTGTGGAATTCTAATGCCGTGTTAAACAGACTTGTAAAGTATGTTAATGTTAAACTTACGCAATTCTGAATGTACCCTTACAAAAAATTCATTATTAAAATAATTAAATGCACTTAGATTTTATTGTGGAATTCTAATGCCGTGTTAAACAGACTTGTAAAGTATGTTAATGTTTAACTTACGCAATTCTGAATGTACCCTTACAAAAAATACTTTATTAAAATAAGTAAATGTATTTAGATTTTATTGTGGAATTCTAATGCCGTGTTAAATAGACTTGTAAAGTATGTTAATGTTTAACTTACGCATTTCTGAATGTACCCTTACAATAAATTCATTATTAAAATAATTAAATATACTTAGATTTAATTGGGGAATTCTAACGCTGTGTTAAATAGACTTGTAAAGTATATTAATGATTAACTTACGCAATTCTGAATGTACCCTTACAAAAAATTTTTTATTAAAATAATTAAATGTATTTATATTTTATTGTGGAATTCTAATGCCGTGTTAAATAGACTTGTAAGGTATGTTAATGTTTAACTTACGCAATTCTGAATGTACCCTTACAAAAAATTCATTATTAAAATAATTAAATGTACTTAGATTTTATTGTGGAATTCTAATGCCGTGTTAAACAGACTTGTAAAGTATGTTAATGTTTAACTTACGCAATTCTGAATGTACCCTTACAAAAAATTCATTATTAAAATAATTAAATGTACTTAGATTTTATTGTGGAATTCTAATGCCGTATTAAAGAGACTTGTATATTACATTAATGATTAACTTACGCAATTCTGAATGTACCCTTACAAAAAATTCATTATTAAAATAATTAAATGTACTTAGATTTTACTGTGGAATTCTAATGCCGTGTTAAACAGACTTGTAAAGTATGTTAATGTTTAACTTACGCAATTCTGAATGTACCCTTACAAAAACATTTTTATTAAAATAATTAAATGTACTTAGATTTTATTGTGGAATTCTAATGCCGTGTTAATTACACTTGTAAGTATGTTAATGTTTAACTTACGCAATTCTGAATGTACCCTTACAAAACATTCATTATTAAAATAATTAAATGTACTTAGATTTTACTGTGGAATTCTAATGCCGTGTTAAATGGACTTGTAAAGTATGTTAATATTTAACTTACGCAATTCTGAATGTACCCTTACAAAAAATTCATTATTAAAATAATTAAATGTACTTAGATTTTATTGTGGAATTCTAATGCCGTGTTAAACAGACTTGTAAAGTATGTTAATGTTTAACTTACGCAATTCTGAATGTACCCTTACAAAAAGTTCATTATTAAAATAATTAAATGTACTTAGATTTTATTGTGGAATTCTAATGCCGTGTTAAATAGACTTGTAAAGTATGTTAAAGTTTAACTTACGCAATTCTGAATGTATCCTAACAAAAAACTTTTTTTAATGATTAATTGTCCCTAGATTTTATTTTGGAATTCTAATGCCGTGTTAAATAGACTTGTATATTATAATAATGATTAACTTACGCAATTCTGAATGTACCCTTACAAAGAATTCATTATTAAAATAATTAAATGTACTTAGATTTTATTGTGGAATTCTAATGCCGTGTTAAATAGACTTGTAAAGTATGTTAATGTTTAACTTACGCAATTCTGAATGTATCCTAACAAAAAACTTTTTTTAATAATTAATTGTCCCTAGATTTTATTTTGGAATTCTAATGCCGTGTTAAATAGACTTGTAAAGTATGTTAATGTTTAACTTACGCAATTCAGAATGTACCCTTACAAAAAATTAATTATTAAAATAATTAAATGTACTTAGATTTTATTGTGGAATTCTAACACCGTGTTAAATAGACTTGTAAAGTATATTAATGATTAACTTACGCAATTCTGAATGTACCCTTACAAAAACATTTTTATTAAAATAATTAAATATACTTAGATTTTATTGTGGAATTCTAATGCCGTGTTAATTACACTTGTAAGTATGTTAATGTTTAACTTACGCAATTCTGAATGTACCCTTACAAAAAATTCATTATTAAAATAATTAAATGCACTTAGATTTTATTGTGGAATTCTAATGCCGTGTTAAATAGACTTGTAAAGTATGTTAATGTTTAACTTACGCAATTCTGAATGTACCCTTACAAAAAATTCATTATTAAAATAATTAATTGTACTTAGATTTTATTGTGGAATTCTAATGCCGTGTTAAACAGACTTGTAAAGTATGTTAATGTTTAACTTACGCAATTCTGAATGTACCCTTACAAAAAGTTCATTATTAAAATAATTAAATGTACTTAGATTTTATTGTGGAATTCTAATGCCGTGTTAAATAGACTTGTAAAGTATGTTAAAGTTTAACTTACGCAATTCTGAATGTATCCTAACAAAAAACTTTTTTTAATGATTAATTGTCCCTAGATTTTATTTTGGAATTCTAATGCCGTGTTAAATAGACTTGTATATTATAATAATGATTAACTTACGCAATTCTGAATGTACCCTTACAAAGAATTCATTATTAAAATAATTAAATGTACTTAGATTTTATTGTGGAATTCTAATGCCGTGTTAAATAGACTTGTAAAGTATGTTAATGTTTAACTTACGCAATTCTGAATGTATCCTAACAAAAAACTTTTTTTAATAATTAATTGTCCCTAGATTTTATTTTGGAATTCTAATGCCGTGTTAAATAGACTTGTAAAGTATGTTAATGTTTAACTTACGCAATTCAGAATGTACCCTTACAAAAAATTAATTATTAAAATAATTAAATGTACTTAGATTTTATTGTGGAATTCTAACACCGTGTTAAATAGACTTGTAAAGTATATTAATGATTAACTTACGCAATTCTGAATGTACCCTTACAAAAACATTTTTATTAAAATAATTAAATATACTTAGATTTTATTGTGGAATTCTAATGCCGTGTTAATTACACTTGTAAGTATGTTAATGTGTAACTTACGCAATTCTGAATGTACCCTTACAAGAAATTCATTATTAAAATAATTAAATGTACTTAGATTTTATTGTGGAATTCTAATGCCGTATTAAATAGACTTGTATATTATATTAATGATTAACTTACGCATTTCTGAATGTACCCTTACAAAAAATTCATTATTAAAATAATTAAATGTACTTAGATTTTATTGTGGAATTCTAATGCCGTGTTAAACAGACTTGTAAAGTATGTTAATGTTTAACTTACGCAATTCTGAATGTACCCTTACAAAAAATTCATTATTAAAATAATTAAATGCACTTAGATTTTATTGTGGAATTCTAATGCCGTGTTAAACAGACTTGTAAAGTATGTTAATGTTAAACTTACGCAATTCTGAATGTACCCTTACAAAAAATTCATTATTAAAATAATTAAATGCACTTAGATTTTATTGTGGAATTCTAATGCCGTGTTAAACAGACTTGTAAAGTATGTTAATGTTTAACTTACGCAATTCTGAATGTACCCTTACAAAAAATACTTTATTAAAATAAGTAAATGTATTTAGATTTTATTGTGGAATTCTAATGCCGTGTTAAATAGACTTGTAAAGTATGTTAATGTTTAACTTACGCATTTCTGAATGTACCCTTACAATAAATTCATTATTAAAATAATTAAATATACTTAGATTTAATTGGGGAATTCTAACGCTGTGTTAAATAGACTTGTAAAGTATATTAATGATTAACTTACGCAATTCTGAATGTACCCTTACAAAAAATTTTTTATTAAAATAATTAAATGTATTTATATTTTATTGTGGAATTCTAATGCCGTGTTAAATAGACTTGTAAGGTATGTTAATGTTTAACTTACGCAATTCTGAATGTACCCTTACAAAAAATTCATTATTAAAATAATTAAATGTACTTAGATTTTATTGTGGAATTCTAATGCCGTGTTAAACAGACTTGTAAAGTATGTTAATGTTTAACTTACGCAATTCTGAATGTACCCTTACAAAAAATTCATTATTAAAATAATTAAATGTACTTAGATTTTATTGTGGAATTCTAATGCCGTATTAAAGAGACTTGTATATTACATTAATGATTAACTTACGCAATTCTGAATGTACCCTTACAAAAAATTCATTATTAAAATAATTAAATGTACTTAGATTTTACTGTGGAATTCTAATGCCGTGTTAAACAGACTTGTAAAGTATGTTAATGTTTAACTTACGCAATTCTGAATGTACCCTTACAAAAACATTTTTATTAAAATAATTAAATGTACTTAGATTTTATTGTGGAATTCTAATGCCGTGTTAATTACACTTGTAAGTATGTTAATGTTTAACTTACGCAATTCTGAATGTACCCTTACAAAACATTCATTATTAAAATAATTAAATGTACTTAGATTTTACTGTGGAATTCTAATGCCGTGTTAAATGGACTTGTAAAGTATGTTAATATTTAACTTACGCAATTCTGAATGTACCCTTACAAAAAATTCATTATTAAAATAATTAAATGTACTTAGATTTTATTGTGGAATTCTAATGCCGTGTTAAACAGACTTGTAAAGTATGTTAATGTTTAACTTACGCAATTCTGAATGTACCCTTACAAAAAGTTCATTATTAAAATAATTAAATGTACTTAGATTTTATTGTGGAATTCTAATGCCGTGTTAAATAGACTTGTAAAGTATGTTAAAGTTTAACTTACGCAATTCTGAATGTATCCTAACAAAAAACTTTTTTTAATGATTAATTGTCCCTAGATTTTATTTTGGAATTCTAATGCCGTGTTAAATAGACTTGTATATTATAATAATGATTAACTTACGCAATTCTGAATGTACCCTTACAAAGAATTCATTATTAAAATAATTAAATGTACTTAGATTTTATTGTGGAATTCTAATGCCGTGTTAAATAGACTTGTAAAGTATGTTAATGTTTAACTTACGCAATTCTGAATGTATCCTAACAAAAAACTTTTTTTAATAATTAATTGTCCCTAGATTTTATTTTGGAATTCTAATGCCGTGTTAAATAGACTTGTAAAGTATGTTAATGTTTAACTTACGCAATTCAGAATGTACCCTTACAAAAAATTAATTATTAAAATAATTAAATGTACTTAGATTTTATTGTGGAATTCTAACACCGTGTTAAATAGACTTGTAAAGTATATTAATGATTAACTTACGCAATTCTGAATGTACCCTTACAAAAACATTTTTATTAAAATAATTAAATATACTTAGATTTTATTGTGGAATTCTAATGCCGTGTTAATTACACTTGTAAGTATGTTAATGTTTAACTTACGCAATTCTGAATGTACCCTTACAAAAAATTCATTATTAAAATAATTAAATGCACTTAGATTTTATTGTGGAATTCTAATGCCGTGTTAAATAGACTTGTAAAGTATGTTAATGTTTAACTTACGCAATTCTGAATGTACCCTTACAAAAAATTCATTATTAAAATAATTAAATGTACTTAGATTTTATTGTGGAATTCTAATGCCGTGTTAAACAGACTTGTAAAGTATGTTAATGTTTAACTTACGCAATTCTGAATGTACCCTTACAAAAAATTCATTATTAAAATAATTAAATGCACTTAGATTTTATTGTGGAATTCTAATGCCGTGTTAAACAGACTTGTAAAGTATGTTAATGTTAAACTTACGCACTTCTGAATGTACCCTTACAAAAAATTCATTATTAAAATAATTAAATGCACTTAGATTTTATTGTGGAATTCTAATGCCGTGTTAAACAGACTTGTAAAGTATGTTAATGTTTAACTTACGCAATTCTGAATGTACCCTTACAAAAAATTCATTATTAAAATAATTAAATGTACTTAGATTTTATTGTGGAATTCTAATGCCGTGTTAAATAGACTTGTATATTATATTAATGAATAACTTACGCAATTCTGAATGTACCCTTATAAAAAATTCATTATTAAAATAATTAAATGTACTTAGATTTTATTGTGGAATTCTAATGCCGTGTTAAATAGACTTGTAAAGTATGTTAATGTTTAACTTACGCAATTCTGAATGTATCCTAACAAAAAACTTTTTTTAATAATTAATTGTCCCTAGATTTTATTTTGGAATTCTAATGCCGTGTTAAATAGACTTGTAAAGTATGTTAATGTTTAACTTACGCAATTCTGAATGTACCCTTACAAAAAATTCATTATTAAAATAATTAAATGTACTTAGATTTTATTGTGGAATTCTAACACCGTGTTAAATAGACTTGTAAAGTATATTAATGATTAACTTACGCAATTCTGAATGTACCCTTACAAAAACATTTTTATTAAAATAATTAAATATACTTAGATTTTATTGTGGAATTCTAATGCCGTGTTAATTACACTTGTAAGTATGTTAATGTGTAACTTACGCAATTCTGAATGTACCCTTACAAGAAATTCATTATTAAAATAATTAAATGTACTTAGATTTTATTGTGGAATTCTAATGCCGTGTTAAACAGACTTGTAAAGTATGTTAATGTTTAACTTACGCAATTCTGAATTTACCCTTACAAAAAATTCATTATTAAAATAATTAAATTCACTTAGATTTTTTTTTGGAATTCTAATGCCGTGTTAAATAGACTTGTAAAGTATATTAATGATTAACTTACGCAATTCTGAATGTACCCTTACAAAAAGTTCATTATTAAAATAATTAAATGTACTTAGACTTTATTGTGGAATTCTAATGCCGTGTTAAATAGACTTGTAAAGTATGTTAAAGTTTAACTTACGCAATTCTGAATGTATCCTAACAAAAAACTTTTTTTAATGATTAATTGTCCCTAGATTTTATTTTGGAATTCTAATGCCGTGTTAAATAGACTTGTAAAGTATGTTAATGTTTAACTTACGCAATTGTGAATGTACCCTTACAAAAAATACTTTATTAAAATAATTAAATGTACTTAGATTTTATTGTGGAATTCTAATGCCGTGTTACATAGACTTGTAAAGTATGTTGAAGTTTAACTTACGCAATTCTGAATGTATCGTAACAAAAAACCTTTTTTAATAATTAATTTTCCCTAGATTTTATTTTGGAATTCTAATGCCTTGTTAAATAGACTTGTAAAGTATGTTTACGATTAACTTACGAATTTCTGAATGTACCGTAACAAAAAATTCATTATTAAAATAATTAATTCTCCTTAGATTTGACTATAGCATTCTAATGTCGTGTTGAATAGACTTTTTAATGTTGCCTAATAATTAAGTTATACTACTATACAATCATTTTAGCCCGGTTCACAGCCAAAGCTTAAGATAATGTAGGTCCACAATTTTATATCTCATAGTAAAATTAGCAGACGAAAATTCAAATATATCCGGAGTATCATTGTTTTAAAAATCATATTTTTACTTTTCTTAATTTGCAATGTCTGTATTAATGTTATTTACCCTTTATGAATATAGTACTGTTTCAGTAAGTCTATTTTACCCAGTAAATTTGTTAGTTAAAGTTACAAAAATAACTTACCTGCATAAGGGCAAGCCTTGATGTCGGTCCGTTAGCGTTGTCCATCGCAGAGTTGGAAAGGTGGTACATAGGGACGACTCCTTTCTGCACCGCTGCCATTAGTATGCTGCCTGTGAAATAAAAACAATTTATTTTTAATTTTTGCAAAATAGATATTTATTTAAAAAAATTTAGAATCGACAATTAAAAAGTTGATTATTTTGTTCAATTATATATTAACTAAAATGTGTTATATATTAACACGCGCGTGCGTGTTCGTGTGTGAGAGACAGGCAGAGTGAGAAAGGATATAAGGTTTATTCCACTAATAACTTCTTGAAAATAATACCAAATTGTATTGAATGTAATGTAAGTTTAATAATTTGGTAACACTTTAATATCTTTTAATGTGATATACTGTGATGGGTGTGGATTCTGTATTGTGAAAGAATATCGTCACCAGAAATGGTAACTTGGTAAAAAATTAAAGTTTCGTGTTCATTGAGAAATTTGTCAAGCCGTAAACAATAAGAGCATTCATAATACGATTAGAAGAATATGCGTCGTTTAGAATGTCGTTATGACGTCACGCATAAGCGAGTGCTTACAGTTGTCTTCATGTGAAAATAGAAATTTTCCAAAATAATATTTATATAAAAAGGTTATTAAAATATGAGGTTGACAAATATTTTTATTGTTTTATCTTCTTTTAGTAAATTTTTTCCCGGAACTTTGAATAGTACTTGCATGCTCATGAGGAGCAAATTATGTAAAATAAGAAATTTCACATTTTTATTTTTGAATTCTTCAGGTAGGAATTTACAAGTTACTAATATCACTAATCTTCTGCATTTCTGCTTGTCTCGGTGTCGTCAGCATCCCAAGTATTCCAAAACATTTTCCCTCGGGCATATAATTACGACTTGCAGTTTATGTGCTGTACATCTTGTGGTTTTTTTATAAATTAGGTACACGTTTGATATCAATTTGCAAAAAACCCACTATTTACTGATATTTTTTCAGCAGACGCGTTTCGCACTAGGCCAGTGCATTGTTCAATGCTGTTAGTCAGGGATCAGTTTACTATCTGCATCCTCGGTGACAACCAGGTTTCATTACAAATGATAAACCTATTTGTCTTGGGAAGCAAAAGATAGTGTCGGGGGGAGCTTCGTCACATTACACATTTCTCGACATCTTAAACGTTTCAGTAAAATATTAAAGTAAACATTAAGTAAAATAGTGAGTTTATATTTTCCGACTTCATATCAAGTAACGTTTACATAAAGCAATGTTTACGAAATTAGAAGTTTTAGTGTTTAATATTTTAGTAAGTGTTGAATAAGTGATGACGAAGAAATAGAAATCGGAAGATGACGCGAAGTGAAGTAGGTGATGTCATGGATGTGCAAGTGTTTCGCAGTGAATCTCGCAACAGCTGTGAAGTGGCCGCGGTGTCTGTTCTAGAATGCTTAGAGAATGTCTTACGTTTGTAAATACTGTACACCTAGGCCTACTGAGTGTGTTCAGTGAAAGGAAGAAGTGAGTGCCAGGCTAAATGAAAGTAACATAAACACGGCTTAGAAAAGAGAGAGACGATTTGGGAGGAAACAAAAGGATCCTCTAGTTGGAAGACTGGTGAGAGTATAAAAAGCCAAGTAAAAAAAGAGGAAATATATCAGAGAAAAAGAGTAGGAGATGAAAGAAAAAAAACAGAGATAATTAAAAGAGAAGGAGGGGAAGAAAGTGTAAGAATGGCATAACATTTTCTTCATGGAATGTGCACAAAAATCGTATTTTTTATGATACATAAAACATTTTGTTTCCTGTATAAGTGTTTGTAACTGTGTTCGTTTTCCATGGTACTAACACTCTACTCAGAATATCCACAAAAAGGTTTTATTTATTTATATTGCTTCTAGGTTTTTAAAATACAATTTGAAGAATAATATATTGAAAACCTTTCAGTCAACACTTATTTCTTTTACCTCCAGTACAAATACAACCTCTATCAAATCGTAGTATCCTAATGAAAGCAGTTAAACTGTATATATTCTATTTATAAGATCAGAAAGATCCAGCCACATAACTGCACTGTTGGTATTGTGACTTCCTCTATACCGACAAACATGAGCCAGAACGGTAATCATAAACATTTGTTGGCTATATTTGGTATAAATGGAAGGCCCAGACTAGTACTGAGATAGTTAGCTCAATTGATCATCTGCAGAGGCTTGCAGTGAGAGGTTGGAGGTTGGCTGTATTAGAGCAAGTGTCAGGCTTGTTGGCGGAGGCCAAGACTAGTCCAGACAGTACCCAAGCTTACCTTAAAATGAGGTGTTGAAATTTGGTTGTCTTAGAGCAAGTGGGGGACTTGTTGGCGGAGGCCAAGACTAGTCCAGACAGTACCCAAGCTTACCTTAAAATGAGGTGTTGAAATTTGGTTGTCTTAGAGCAAGTGGGGGACTTGTTGGCGGAGGCCAAGACTAGTCCAGACAGTACCTAAGCTTACCTTAAAATGAGGTGTTGAAATTTGGTTGCCTTAGAGCAAGTGGGGGACTTGTTGGCAAAGGCCAAGACTAATTCAGGCGTCCCCCCAGCCAACTTTAGACATCGTTGAAGGTTGGCTGCCTTAGAACAAGTTGTAAGCTTGTTGACGAAGGTCAATATTAGCTCAGGCTTTGCCCTAGCATACATTAGACCGAGAGGTTGAAGGTTGGCTGCATTTGAGCAAATGGCGGACTTGTTGATGGAGAGCAAGGTTAGCCCAAGCGTTCCCCAAACCTACCTCGAACATATAGGTTGAAGGTTGGTTACCTTAGAGCAAGTTGTGAGCTTGCTGGCAGAGGACAAGACTAGCTTAGTCATTCCAACAGCCAACTTTAGACATCGTTAAAGGTTGGTTACCTTAGAGCAAGTTGTGAGCGTGTTGGTGGACTCCAAGACTAGCTCAGGCGTTCCTCCAGCCAACTTTCCACATCGTTGAAGGTTGGCTGCATTATAGCAAGTTTCGGACTTGTTGGCAGAGGCCAAGACTACCTCAGGCGTTCTCCCATCCAACTTTACACATCGTTGAAGGTTGGCTGCGTTAGAGCAAGTGGTGAGCTTGTAGACGGATCCTAAGTCTAGATCAATTGTTGCCCTAGCATACATTAGACCGAGAGATTGGACATTGGCTGCTTTTAAGCGAGTGGCGGACTTGTTGACGAAGTGCAAGGCTAGCTCAAGCATTCCCTCAACCTATTTTAGACATAGAGGTTGAAAGCTGGATGCCTTAGAACAAGTGGAGGGCTTTTGGACGAGGGTCAGGACTAGCTCAAGAGCTCCCTTACCCTACATTAGACATAGAGGTTGAAGGTGGGCTGCCTTAGAACAAGTGGTGGCCTTGTTCACGGGAGTCAGGACTAGTTCAAGAGTTTCCTTAGCCTATGTTAGACATAGAAGTTGAAGGTTGGCTGCTTTAAAGCAAATGGTGAGCTTGTAGACGGAACGTAAGGCTAGATTAATTGTTGCCCTAGCATACGTTAGGGGCGAGAGGTTGGATATGGCTGCTTTTAAGCGAGTGGCGGACTTGTTGACGAAGTGCAAGGCTAGCTCAAGCATTCCCTCAACCTACTTTAGACATAGAGGTTGAAAGTTGGATGCCTTAGAACAAGTGGAGAGCTTTTGGACTGGGGTCAGGACTAGCTCAAGAGTTCCCTTACCCTACATTAGACATAGAGGTTGAAGGTTGGCTGCCTTAGAACAAGTGGTGGCCTTGTTGGCGCGAGTCAGACTAGTTGAAGAGTTTCCTTAGACTATGTTAGACATAGAAGTTGAAGGTTGGCTGCTTTAAAGCAAATGGTGAGCTTGCTGATGTATACTAAGACTAGATCGGTCGTTACCCTAGCATACATTAGACCGAGAGGTTGGAGGTTGGCTGCATTTGAGCAAGGTGCGGACTTGTTGACGAAGTCCTAAACTAGCACGTCCGAGATTTCCTTCAGAAAAGAAGCGGAGTGTCTAGTATTTACCTTATTAATCGTAGCTCCCGCTAATAAACCTTTTAATTAGTTAAAACATTTTATACCATATAACATGAATATTTATAAAATATATTTACACGTCGCTCAGTCAATTACTTTTCGCAGTCTTATACTGCCCTTCCTATCTTTATACATATCACTTCTAAAACTCTAATAAAATACTTAGCTAATTAAAATGCTGTATTAGCCTATCAAACTGCATAGCCCTAATTATATTAATAAAAAGAAATTTATTATAAAATATGTTTATACTGTAATAAATGAGTCCTTAATTCTTTAAAACAAACATCAATACACCCACAACCATATTATTGCACAGTTATTTTAAATGACAATGTTATCAGTTTGGAAGGTGTTAAGATTGCACCGAACATAGTGTTTACTTACTTCTTAAACTTAGAAGTCGCCGTAATTATGAAATTCTTTGCTGTTGTTATCTTATAGATAAAGCTCTTCAATATAAAACACTCATTTCACTGAATTCCTCACTTTACTGAAGTAAAATCTGTATTTGTTGGTCTTGACTTCATTGAACGATGAGTTAAAAGAATAAGACACTCACTTTTGCCCTGAATGTTGGTGGAGACAACATTTCAGGAGAAATGGAAATTAATAGAAGTTGGAGAGGATTTGTGGGTGTAAATATTGTTTCTGAAAACCAAACCCACTTGCAAATCAAAATTTTTTTAACGAAAGGCTCTTGCCTGACTAACTAGGTAGGGACTATATTACAGATTACAGAGTCACCTGTGAAATCAAATCTCCGATTAGTGTTACGGTGTAACCGTTGGTGTCATATCTACGACTCGTGTTACAGAGTCACCTGTGAAGTCAAATCTCCGTTTAGTGTTACGGTGTTCCTGGTGAAGTCAAATCTCCGATTACTGTTACAGTGTTCCTGGTGAAGTCAAATCTCCGATTAGTGTTACGGTGTAACCGTTGGAGACATATCTCCAATTCGTATTACAGTCACCTGTGAAGTCAAATCTCCAATTACTGTTACGGTGTTCCTGGTGAAGTCAAATCTCCGATTAGTGTTACGGTGTAACCGTTGGAGTCATATCCCCGACTCGTTTTACAGAGTCACTTGTGAAGTCAAATCTCCGATTACTGTTACAGTGTTCCTGGTGAAGTCAAATCTCCGATTAGTGTTACGGTGTAACCGTTGGAGACATATCTCCAATTCGTATTACAGTCACCTGTGAAGTCAAATCTCCAATTACTTTTACAGTGTTCCTGGTGAAGTCAAATCTCCGATTAGTGTTACGGTGTAACCGTTGGAGTCATATCCTCGATTCGTGTTACAGAGTCACCTGTGAAGTCCATGTTAAGACAAGTTTATAATCACATGTTATACAAGGCAGTACTAGGGCAGTATTTTTATTATGTGTGCGTATAAAAAAAGTTATATTGCCAGACGCTTAGGCACACTGTAATTTTGGTGATCAGCAATCAACGTGTTAAAGATTCATTTTTACCGTAACTCATCAATCCTACAATCTTCGAGTTAATATATTTTCACTTCGTTTTACTTTACAATAAATATCTCTGATTATCTAGAAAATAATATAGCTCTATTTGTTTCCTCAAGGCTTTTTCATGGACAACTTTAGGCCGTATTTATTGGCATCTGAAGAAGAGACATCTTCAACGATTATTTTGCGAATTAAGGAATTTGTTGGCTGTACAATTGTTGACAAACTCCGTTATACCAACATACCCAATAAATAATGTTTCAATACAAAACTTTCAAGTGGTTTCGGATGTAATAACAATATCCAAATAATGAAACTCTACAAGGGGTGAAGAGCTCCTCTAAGATATGAGAGCTCTCACACATTTACTAGACTGTTCAGGACGCCTTTTAGCCACCGGGCAGATCCCAAGTAGCAGAATAGAATAGCATTTCAGACTAGTCGAAAATTAATCGAGTTTGGTGGTGATGACTTGACTTTTCTCTTAAACACCATTTCAACAAAGGTTCGCTCTTGACGAACCCCCTACCCTTCAGGCTGTTGTAAACGACCCCAATTTAGAACTTACCTAACTTTCAGAAAAGGCCTAGACCTGTACAGGAAATAAATAAATTGAAAACGATTGAAATTGATATAAACCCCAAAATAAAGTCTTCTACATGCAGCCCTTTATATACCTTTCGTTATAAAGCTCCACATAACGAAGCTATATTAGTATCGCTGACACGATATGGTAAAATGGACCTTTTAAATTGTACAACTATTTATGCCGCTTTTTAATCACCCTATTTATGACAATTTAAGAAAAAAAATACAAAGATATTTGTGAGTTGGTAGATTAGGCGAATGGGTTGTCACATCGCCAGTAGGCCTATGCCACACCAATACAACGCACAGGGATAAGAAAAATTAGTACCTTACGTCATGGAAGCCAGCAAGTCCCTCTTACGGCGAACCCCAGAGTTTAATTTGCCAAATACTTTTCTAATTTTAACTCTAATCAAACTGTATATGTTTGGGATTTATAAGCGTTATTTGTTGTGCTCGTTTACATACTGTGTGGTTATAATGCTCATTTAATGAGATTCTTTAAAAATATTGTATTTTAAAATCTAGTAATTTTTTCGTGCCTGATAGAATAGGAACACAAGCATGGTATATTAATGGCAATAATACGAGTAATATCGTAATTGTATAGTTTGTCTATAAGACAAAACTTTTCTATAAATTCAAGTTAATTAAAATTTAACATTTATCTAAATAATGTTGAATAACCAATTATAAAGTTAATACTAGGTTAATCACTGACTAAATTTTATATAATTAAATTGAATTACATTTTTTTTAATTTTGTTTTATAACCCCCCGGTATTTTGTAAAGTTTGTAGTGGTGTGATTTAACATATTTTAAAAAAACTTAAACTACCTTTATCCACTACCTTTATTACAATAAAAATATTGAAAAGAACCCCAATACCACAAAAATAATCAAAAATAACAAATAAAACAAGTTACTTAAGATTAAACCCTTATGTACATTTCGATGACCATGTCATCATCATCAGAGGGTCTTGTTACAAAACACAATCTAGCACACAAGAAGTTACAAACTAGAACTCATCATTCTAGTTTGTAACTTCTTGTGTGCTAGATTGTGTTTTGTAACAAGACCCTCTGATGATGATGACATGGTCATCGAAATGTACATAAGGGTTTAATCTTAAGTAACTTGTTTTATTTGTTACTTTTGATTATTTTTGTGGTATTGGGGTTCTTTTCAATATTTTTATTGTAATATATTGTACCACTGTGCTCTTGATATTGTGCACTACCTTTATTGTTTATACTTACAGAGACTCTACAGGCCAATTGTTTGTCTAAACAATTGTATCTTACGACTGACTCAGGCAGACTGGCTGTCTGTTTAATAGCTCTAATAAAGACAGGTTACATAAAATTCTCGTTTATATTTATAAAAGAGATATAATTTTGAAAACAATTACTAATTGTCAAAACAATACATTTTAATTACAATTTGCTTATCACTCTTTTTGACTTCACAATTTAAAATACTCTAGTTTTCATCTTTTGAAATATTCTCTTAAAAAGTTAGGTTTAATTTATTCTGGTATTTTATATTTACTGAATTGATCGAAACCAAAAACATCTAAAAAAATTATATTTAAAACATACCTTTAGCAATCCCTTACCCTCAAGTGGCTTTGTTAAGGCATCTAATAATTAACCCAAGTTCATTTCTATAACTTATTTAAAATTTTAAAATAAAAAATAAACTGAAAGTAACAAGACACCAATAACATTTTCCGTCTTTAATAAATTTAGAAAATTACATTATTATAAGTTTAATAGAAATTTTGACGATTGCTAGCCCACATTTGGTCCTCCCTCTGAGTTGTGTTGCGAGAGAATGGCTAAATTTCTACAGAAACTTAACAAGTGAATTCAGAAATGCCCCCACCCTTTGCATCCAGGAAAGGCCTAGGAACTTCCTGCAAACTCTGTCGATGAAACATTTTCAAAAAAACAAAATTGTTTTTTAAACAAGCAGATTTTAAATTTACTAAACGACAAATGTTCCTGTAACATTTCTGAATTGCAATCAGAATTTATTCTGGATGTTATAGTTTAACTGATGTTAAGATGTAAATTTACCGTTGCTAACTAGCAATGCTCAAATTTTGGAATATTTTAGTGTTATACTTCAGAAAATATAAACAAATATTTTTAGAAATGAATTCTTGTAAATGTTTCTTATTGGTAGCTTATAAGCTAGAAAAGTTTTTCTAGTTACAAATATTTAGGACTTGTAGAATTTTTTTTTAATAAATGGAAAAACTTAAATTGTAGTACAACTGTATTTATGACACTTTCTAATCAGTCTTATTTCTAATACAATGTTGAAAGGTAAATGTGGAACGCGAAGATGGTAAAGAGGTTTGCACCGGAAACTGCGTAGATGTACAGTACTTATTTGTTTGGGTGAGTAAGTGTGATTAA